>JAPQWV010001078.1:0-128005 GCA_027422505.1 Craterostigma plantagineum
CTACAGGCTGCTTAAAGTAAGCTTAGCTGAAGGACTGTTTGCGTCGTTACTGCTTTATTTTGCTTTCTCCACGCCTGATAAACACTAGGTTGGACATACGAGAAAAATATGCAGCTTATATTGTGTTCTGTGCTCTGACTGTGTTGATTTGAGCATTTGACGATTTCCTTATTTGAATTATGTTTTAAGACTTTCTTTCTGCGTACAGAGATTCTATCTTCTTTTACGTTCCTTTCTCGAATATTTGTCTGCTACGATCGTCCTGGTCGTATTTGATTCGATGTCATGTACATTTGTTTCAATTTGATACTTGGTGATAAGAATGCGGCGATGCGTCAACTAACGTGTGCTAGTGATCGGCTCATCTAAGTTGGAGATTTAAAGTGGTTTGTGTTTGAAATCATCTGATGTATAACTTCCTCCGTATGGGAGTGGGACACTATGAAGGCAACTTTCTCCTGTGAGAGCATTTATTTGCTTTCGATTAGAACGAGCGTAATGGATATTTAGCATTACTTAGATGTAAGGATATCTATCTATCATTTACTTTATTTCTGCACTAAGCCAGGTTATCTAATGTGCAGGAAGCTGTAGATGCATTTTCTCACCTGGAGCAGACGCAATCGCAATCGGTAAAATCAACAGTGAGCGTAATTATCTTAATCTTTATCATTACTTAGATGTGATTTTTTATCTCTTACTTTATCGCTGGACTAAACCTAAGCTACTGATGTATCACATGCAGCAAGCTGGAAACACGTTTTGCTGTGTCATGAAGCAGGCTCAATTGCTGTCGCGGAAATCGTCACTTCAGCCACTGACTGCTTCTCTCATCAAGCATGGCTTACTTCTCCACAAAGATAAGGATGTTAAGCTCCTGGTTGGCAACTGCGTTTGTGAAACCATGCCTATTGGCACCCGATCCCGTATTTACGGGCAAAGATCTTAGGGTAATTTTTTTGGCTCCACATTGCTCCTTTACGTTGATTGAGCCTCTTATATGTTTGAAATGAGGAGGAACTTTTCGGAACATAATACTCTTCACTTATTTCACAGGATGTTTTGTACTTCTTTTAGATATTTTTGGTGACCTTGGTGACACCACTAGCGCGTATTTTTATACCAGAGCCAAGTTACTGGAGATAGTTGCAAATGTGGGGTTTTGTGTACACATGCTAGAGAACGGATGCAATGATTTGGCCCTCAAGATGTTTCGAAGATTTTTTAATGTTGTGAGGTTTGTTCTTTTCTGATAGATTTTTTCTGTCCTTAATATCAATTAATAGCTCGTGTTCTGCATTTAACAGTGATGCATGTACTGGACTCCACTATAGTTTCACGCAACCTCTAAATGTAACGAGCTTTGAACATTGAAGTTATACATTTGTTTATGAATACTAGTATGTGACCTCCCTTTTTTACATTGCACGTCCAGATAGTTGTTATTGAAGTGCTTCCGGGATCTTGAGTAGGATCCTGTATTTTGAATCATTAAATTATCATTAGTCCCATTTGATGTCTCTAAAGTCTAAACTCAAGTATTTTGCATAGACTCACTCAAATCTGATGAATATTGTTGAATCTTAAAATAGGAATATGTTATGTTGTTGAGAAGTTAAATATATCTTGCATCATTTTATTTGTAGGGTAGACCATCCTCAATATGTGGTAAATCAATGTCATCCATGATGGCACTGATCCTGGAGAAAGCTGGTTCCGATCGTCGTCTATATGAAAGGAATGTGTCTCAGTCACTTCTGGATTTCATTTTGCAGAATATTCTCAGAGACCGAAAGGTTAATGTCAAGTAGTCTCGCTGCTGTCATTGCAAAATATGGTCTGCAAAAAATAGTTTTATGCTGAGAATTCAATTACGATGTCCAGCCTATTCCATACTCAGAATAGTTTTCCTTGTTGTCCAACCTATTCCATACCTTTTCACTTTCACTTCTTTCAGGGTGTATCACCAGCTTCTTTTCGATTGGCTGCATCTGTCCTACGAGATGGTGGTCAGAATCTTGAGCACCTCATATGTCTGTTCCTGACAACGTGCGTATCAAACAGAGATGCTTGTGCGAGTCCCGTTAAAGGATTTTATCACAATATTATACTTGAAGTGTTCCAAGTTGCTCCTCAAGTGCTTCTTTCTTTCATGCCTAATTTGACACATGAATTAATGGTTAGTAATCTCTTAACTCTGTTCGATACTATAATGCCTGTCTTGCCATCGTGATAATGGTGTTTTTTTTCAGTTCCCTAGGCTTTATTTTGCTGCAAACGATGTGGCAGCGTTTAGCATGACAAATTTTCTTTCCTTCTCAGTATTTAACACGTGCTATTATATTATCTTTTTACGTGACTTTATTTGGCACAAGTAACATGTTGGCTCTTCTTGCAGACTGATCAGGTTGATGTCCGAATTAAAGCTGTTAATTTAATCAGAAAGCTGCTATCATTGCCAGGCCCAAACATAGCACATGAATATCCACATATATTTGTTGAGTTGCTGAATAGATTCTCTGATAAATCTGCTGATGTCAGCTTTCTGCTCTTTCTTGTGCCAAAGCACTCTACAATGTCTCACCGGAAAAAGTTCTTGGTGAGTTTAGTTGCTGTGGATGTGTAGCTTCGTTGGTCTAGTTTTTCTTCCTTTTGCCAGTTATTGTTTTGATCTATTTTGGTTTCCAGATGCCATTAGGTGTCGACTCTTAGACCATGATGATAAAGTGAGGGCAGAATCAGTGAACATGGTGTGTGAACTAGCTAAGGCCAACTTCGATCTTGAATTGTCTGATTTAGTAACTCAAGCATTGGAAAGACTACGTGATAAGAAGGTTCAGCTTCACAAGTCTTTCATATATTTTTGTCTCCTGAATTTAGCATTTCCATTCTGATTTTACTTTAATCATCTAGGTTTCAGTCAGAAGTAAGGCCTTGAAGAAGTTGTTAGAACTATACCATGTCTACTGCGCTAGGTGTGAAGTGGAGAATGTGTTGCTAAATAGAGATATTGAAGAGATCCCTTGCAAGGTTTTGATGCTTTGCTATGAAGGGGGTGTCTGGAATACAGGTTTGTTAATTTGAAAACAGTGCATCTATAATTGAAATCCAGTGATAGGATTTTCTTGAAAGCAGGCCTCAGAGTATGGAGATTTTGTTGGCTGATCTTTTCCCCTCTTCTCTGTCGGTAGAGGAACAAATAAGACATTGGGTGTATTTGTTCTCAGTCTTCAAGCAAGCGCATCTTAAAGCATTGAAAATTATTTTATCTCAAAAACGCAGGTGTTACTACGTCATTACTGGTTTTCTTATTTTTACGGCCAGATGCATGTTTTCTAACTTTGGTGTCACCTGCAGATTACAAAATGGAGTGATGGAATACGTGAATCTGTGCAAAAGACCAGAGGTATGGCATTCATACGCAGGTGTTAACTAAAGTTTACGTCTGGTTTTCATTGTATATGGAAAAATGATATGTATTCAAATATATGGTCATCTAAAGTTTCTCTACGTCCATTTTCAGCTTTTAGAGGGGCTCTATTTATTTTCCACCCTTTAACATGTGCAACTTGCTAGTAATCTTCAGTGTGTTTTAACATTTTCATTTTATTGACAGAGCAATGATGATGGAGAGTCAAAAGGAAAATGGAGTCGTTGGTCATGAAAATGTCCGCATGCTTCCCTGAGCCTGAAAAAGCTAAAGAGTGCTTTCAGAAACTTAAGGAACGTCCGGCGTTTAGTGTGTTAAATCATTTGGTAAATGAAGAAACTGTGATTTCCTCTGGGGCAGATAAGGTCAGAAACTCAGAATAAATTGCGATCACCCTTTGCAATGTGCGGCTTCGCTATATTTGCTCTTTTAGCTTTTTTTGTTTCCCAGAGAAAAGAGAATCTCGCATGTGATCATTGAGGTCATTGTTGCTTTACCGATACCGTATTTATTTTGTTAAATTTCTATGGAGTCTGATCTTATATGTTGGAGTGAGTCACATTTATTTATCAGGAAATATGCAGTTGAATTGAAACAGTACATATCACTTATTAGGCTATGCCAGTACCACGTGCTGGCATTTTCGTTATCTGGCCAATTAATATAGAAGTCAAGAGCCATCTCATTCTCTTTACATATGCACTTGTTTCATGATTCATCGCAATATCGACGAATCAATCAGTTTGCCTTATTGCAGATTTTATACGCAAATGTAGATAAGTGCTAATCTAGGTCCATTTATTACATTTATGAATTTTCCATCTGGGTTTAGGGTTTTTTCCCAATTTCATTAATTGCACTGAAAGATTATTTTACCAGGAACAATACTTGAGAGAGCTTGGTGGTGGAAATGAGCTTTCTGACTTCTTTGGTACACTTTATACAAAGTACTGTTTCAATATATTTAGCACCAAGCATGTCCTCTGTATCATGGATTTTCTTGCGAACGACAAAGCCAGATTGCAGTCTTCAGACAATCATTTTTGTCAACTACTATTGGTGAGTATTATTTCCTATAAATAGAAGTTTTGCTCACACTTCGTGAGTTGTATATGCTTGCTTCTACAGTTGGCTGTCCTATCCTTGAATGTCATAGTTACCTTTGCCTTTTATAGGACTTAATACTTATTCGTGAAATTTTTTTGGTTTATATTCCATAGACTATTGTTGGTGCCTTCCCCTCACTCCTTGGAGGTTCCGAGGAGCAGTTTCTGAAATTATTATCAGAAAAGAAGATAGCTTTTGATGAGCAGCTAATGGAATTGTTGGTTGCAGAAGGGTGTCGGTTGCCTGTAAAACTAAGGTGAATGTAGGACTAGATAATTGTCTTTTCTCGTTCTTAGCGTGCAGACAAAGCTGCTCCTTAAATCAGTGGAAGATGAGCAATATTTTTAAATCTTCTTCACCAAATCATGCAGCTTTAATCATAAGAATTGAAGTGTGAGCTACCTTTCTCTTTTCTGACCTTGTTGAACGAAAACAAGTTTGACTCTTATTCTAAACATTTTTGAGCATTAGTAACGTGGTCAATGTCAATTACTAATGTAAATCCCTTATGTCATCTCTATATGGGATTCCTTCCTGATCCAGTTATCCAACTGTCAAACTTATTTGATTGCTAAGCCATGTTTTTCGGGGATTTTCGATGGATATTTTCTATCATCACGAGGAACCTCATGGATTTTTCTGCTCATTAGTTTTCAACTTAACCTGTTCTTTCTGGTTGTAGTACATGATTGCGTATCACTTCCCTTTCTTTAAAGCGGACATTGTTTCTTGCTCATTAATTATCACTTTTTAATTTAGGTGAACTTGATTTTGTATTTCTTTGTATGCAGGGATGTCTATTATTGTTTACAGAACTTATGTTTGAAGGGAAGCCGTAAGGAGGCAAAGCTTGCAGTTTCGGTAGTTTCTGCTTTATCTGAATCATCTGATTATCTGCATCTCATGGAACTTCACAAGGTAGATTTAGATTAATTCTTCCTGGCCTGTTTGCTGACAAATATCGTGACTGCTGTCACTATTAATCTTGGGCCAATGCTTGATGCACAGGTTCTCTTGCATTCGCTATCCAAAAGAGAAAATATCCCTACCGTGTTGCAGTCCTTAGGATGCCTAGCACAACACTTTGTTTCAGCATTTGAAACACCGCATGAAAAGGATATTACGCAATTTATCGTGGAACAAATATTTCAAGGACATGTTGATGTGAGTTTCTCTTATGTATACTGTTTCTTCTTATGTCATGCACACAATTTGTGTATGGTCGCCCATGAATTTTTTCTTGTTCATGCTGGTTCGGTTCTCTATAATTAGGTTCTTGCTTCAAAAGATTTAAACTTTGTCGATGCAACTTCACAGTGGTGCCGCTCTTGTAAGTTAAAGGTGAGTGTATTTCTTCACAGTGTACTTTAGGTGGTTGTCAATTTGGGCGGAATGGGGTGTTGATAAGTTCTCCATCGAAGCCCTCAAATCCAAAATTAGAACTCCTCTGATGCAAAATTAGTTCACCGGCCGTCCACGACATTCTTTGTAGTTAGTAAAAATCTGAAAAATCAATTGATTTGTGGATTTCTGGGATGGTGGTCCAGAAATTACGTTTTTTTGCTCTGCGCAAATGGCGTTCAGCCTTAAGATATTGCTTAGGTCTGTTAACGAATTTAACATTAGCAATTGGTTGAATATCCGTAAGCTTTTTCATCTCTTTATTGAGTAGTTTTCTGTTCTGTCAAAGCACATGCATAGTATCTCTCCTTCTTGATTATCCAAATTAGATGTCTCCTTTCCTTCAATTCTAAGTCTTTCTTCAGGTTTTTGGGCTTAAAGCACTTGTCAGGATCTTTTTGCCACACAAAGACACTCGTGTTTATCGCTCAATCAGTTTCTTGCTGGATATTATTCACCAGATGCTACTAAATAAGGAATTTTCTGCTAGTAACAAATATTGGTAAGCGCAAAAGAATTCACTACTTAGTTGACCAATTCGTTGCATTATATTTACGTGTAGGTCATCTTTGCTTGATTTACTAAATGCTAAATTACCGGTTACTATATGACATACGCAACTGGTACTCAGTTTGTTGCTGAAGGAGAGTTTATTTCCATGAGCTCAATGACCTAGAGGACTGAAAAGATGCCCTCCAATTTCTTTCTCTTTTGCTTCAGCTGCCTTTTGTGTTTCACGTAAAAGCTCTGTTAATTAAGTGCTGAACCCAAGTCTGGTGATCCATAACTCTGTTGTTGGTCTGCATGGATGCTTAATCTGTAATGTTATCGAGGCCTGAAATTTAAGAAATGCGAGTGCATCTCTTAATTGATTGTATAGCATCTTACAGCTCATGGGTTTAAACGCCTTTGGTAAAGCGTTTTCTTTCTTCAGTATCGATGATTTCTTTTTTGGTTTTAAAATTTCAATAAATTACTCCTAGTTATGGTTACTTCCAGTGAACAGGACCGCAATTGCATTCCATCAGCTGCAGCCAAGTCTGTCCTGCACCTTTCAAGAAAATGGGATTTATATATATCTCCAGAAATATACCTCTTAACAGTATCAACTGTCAAGGTTGAGGGTCATTGCTTATCCAAATGATTATTATCAATGGCAACGCCACTCTATCTCAAGTGACATTTTCCCTCACTAATTGAAGTTTATGGTTTAGCATATCTCAATCTCTAGATGCATATTAATGCTATTATTAAATTAAATCTTACCTTTTCAGTCAGTTTAGGATCTGCCTGACAAGTTTGTCGAAACACACACCTTATGTAATTTTAAAATATTTTACACTTCCATTTTCATCGAGATGCCGACATGCTATCAAGGATCTGTCTAATATTCGTTGTCTTTATTATTTACTTCAGGATCAATCTTCATGCGTACGCCGATCATTTGTCCACAAGATCCATAAATTATTGATTAATCGATGTCTACCATGTAGATATGTGTGTGCCTTTTCCTTTGCTGTTGTGGATCCCGTTGAAGATATACGCAGTGATGTAAGTGCATTTCTTTAAGAAGCCCTATGTTATCACTCTTTACTGCTTGACTGAATATTTACCCTCTGTGGTACCGTCGTAGGCATCAAAATATCTGGTAGACTTTATTCAGATGTATGGTAAAGTGACTCATATGCAAGGAGTTAATAATCCTGTATACCTTGTGGTGTTTTTGATCCATATTCTTGCTCACGATTCTAATTTCCCGGCCCCTGATTGTCAAAGTGAGAAAGTGTATGCTCAATTTCTAAGGTACCACCATGTCGTCGTTTTTTATTAGCTGTGAGGCTCATGAGTAAGAATATGTAGTTGGTAACGGGCTGCTGACCAATCTCAATTTTTAAACGTGATATTCTCTATGTGGAGCAGTCCCCTCTTCGTCACCTTGCAAGCATTGGTTACAGAAAGTTGCTCTGGTGGTGGTATGGATATTGCATGTAACATGTTGCCAACATTGCGAAATATTTTAAATGTAATCAAACGGATGGAGGATGCCATTGATGATCAGATGACTCCAGTATGTACTCTTCACTGTTGTAAATAGACTAAACATCTTATTTGGAGGAACTCGAAAGTTATAATTTCAGTTTTTACTTGCAAAAGGTGGGATCATTACAATTTCACTCTTATTTATGCACTGCAGAAACTGCATTTTCTGGCAGACATTGGAATATCCATCCTAAATTCTCTAGTTAACAATGAAAGACATGCATCATGTTTGCCTGGGTTGGTAATGCTTCCATCTTCATTTATAAGAGTGGTGCTTCTCAGACTAGACAGGTGCTGACTGCTGTGATTCTAATTTAATTGTATAGAATGACCTCTCTCCTCATCATCCTTCCATTTTTTTACATCTTTAGCTTTTCTACAGGCTACTATTTACCCTGCGATCGATCGCAAAGACTATGCAAGCTTTGCTAAGAAGTTGGTAGTTTGTCTTGCTATCGAGGTTACCAGGGTATGCTCTATTTTCATTTTACTTGTGCAAGTGATTAGATGCCGCTAATATGTTCCCAGCAACAACGTTGTATTTCTTCAGATCGGCAGTGGAAATAGTGCATCAGAAAAATCTGTGCCGTTGTGTTGTTCACCAAAGGTAAAGAGCAAATTGATGGATGCATACAGAAACCTCACATCGGCCTGATGAAAGGGTTTCCTTGAGTGATAAAAATGCCATCCCGCGTTTTACAAGTCAAAGCAGGCAATCGGAAGAAAAGGGGCAGAAACGCTCCTCGGACATCAAATGCCAAAGCCACACCCTCTGATGAAATTGTGATGGAAAGCCTTCGCTATTCAGGGAAAAGTCATTAAAAGTTATTCTGGAGAAGAAAATATAACTTCCAAAAATAGCAATGCCTGCAATGGTGCTGATACTGAATCAAGCAAGAGGCCCAGCATTAATGACCAAATTAGTGATTGTAGCTCCAATGTAAGTGGTCATCTACATGAGAATATTTCTAAAATGTCTTAGGTTCTTCCCATTCTTTCCTAGTTTTTTGTCCCTATGGTTTCTTATATCTACCACGGAACACAGATTACGATGGGAAATGGCGAAGCATTACTGGGACGGCATGTCAGAGTTCGGTCTCCTTTGGGAAAAGGTAAGAGACAGCTGCTGGAGAATCCATAATAGATCGTCCTTTCATCAGAAAGCTTAGAAACTGACCTGAAAATTTTACAGCCATCGCTCAAGAGCTGCGGATCATTCTGGCTGCACCATCAGCACGAACCAGGATGATTTCACATTACAATCCATGTAAAGATTCTATCATCTTATATTTAGTCTTACCTTCTTTCTGATCATGGTTCCTTATCATTTTCTAACCTTCTTTGTCGACCATTGTCTTTGGTATTCAAAGTGACGATGCTGGCGACTCTTCACCAAAGGTTCGACCCAAGATTATTGATCCACGCCTCTTTCGTGGGAAAAAAGACGTGCCAAATGACAGTGACGTGGGTGCCAAAAAAGTCTCACGTGCTGGTAAAATTTTCCTACTTTTGGAAAAATATATATTCGTTGAAGTCTTCCGATTTTCATCTGATTTCCCTAGCAGCGAGAAAATCGAAGAGAAGCAAAGATGATTTTGAGGCTTCAAAGATCCAAAGTCATCGAAATGAATGTAAGGCTTTGCTGCTGTCTGAGATAACGATATTTATATATACATCACATAATCTGATTATAGCTGTCTTATATTTTGCATTGCAGAGAACTCTTCGGATACAGAAGAAAACACGGAGATGAATTAAAGCATTCTATCAAGTACCGGTATTTCCCTTTTATGTGAAAAATGTATCGTTGAAGAGAAGTTCATTTCATGATAACAGAACAAAAAAAAATCTAAACTACCTTTGTTCTGTGAAATTTAAATGGTAGTCGAGAAATCTGTTATTGATATGTGCATTGCGATTATTATTACTTCAGCTAAGTTAGGTGGATCTAGGAATATCTGACTTTGGCGTGTGCTCACTTTTTACTGTCACCTCAAGGATCGTTAAAGATAAATTCGTCTAGAAAATTCTGTTACCAAGTTGAAGAATGTGTGCCGTGTTTATTTATTTATTAACTAATGAATTGGTAATATATCTACGGACATTAGCACATAAATATCAAATTGAATAAAATTTTACACGTACTCATGTCAGAAAATTTTGCAGATAGGTATTGATTTAATTTTACCAGTTTTTTTGTCATGTCGTACCTTCATGTGTGTGTATGGCGTATCATATGTTGATTAGGGTGAGCAAAAATATCCGAAAATTAATTCTGATCCGATACCGGTTTTCAAATCCGGAAAACCGGATAATCGGTTTAAAAACCGGATCGGATATCCGATCCGCATTTCTTTTAGGTGAACCGGATCGGATTCGGATATGTCAAGGGTAAAACTCGGATATCCAGTATCCGATTTTAATTTTTTTGTAAAAATATAAATTAAAAAGTATAGCCCCAACAAAAAAGCCCAACGCCCAAATAACCAAAAAAAAACAAATTCGGATATCCGATTAAAAAAAGGGAATCATTTTATTGATAATATAAAAATTCACCTAAATCGGATTCGGATACCCGCTTTCTTCCGATATCCGAATTGACTCAGAGCGGATGCTGTTTATAGTTTGACGTATCCGAATATCCGGAATTCGGATATCCGAATTTGCTCACCCCTTGTTGATATAGGGTACCTAAATGTGTTCGTACGGCGTATCGATATTTAAATAGGGTGTACTTAAATATGCTAATACGGCGTACCATTTTCCATTATGTAGGGTACCCATGTGTTAAAAAAGTACCGAATGTGTTGTATGGTGTACCTGCGGCGGATCAGGTACCTATGTGCAAAAAATTTATCCTGTTAGGTACCTACACATAAAAAATCCTGGCCGGATATTAAATTATAAGTTTTTATACAAGTAGGTATTTATTAGTAAAGACCTCATATATCTATTTATTTGTACTTCTGTCGCCTAACGTCTCACACACTACGCATCAAACACTACACAAAGAATTAATACATACATATCAAACATGTTAAAATACAATATCAACAAAATCGTTATATAGCCATAACAAATAACTTATACCCATGTAACCCATAAACAAGAATATCAAACGGCCCTATATATGTAAGTAGCCCGGTCGTTGGCTTGCTTCTTGTAACCAAAATACGCAGCGAGAAATTGAGGAGTAGAAAAAATAATTGCAAGAAGGAAATGAAGAAAATGTACAATGATGATAAATATGAAAGCAGAACGTGGTGCTGTTTACACCTAAGGAAATGGTTATTGGTGTCTGTGCTTTGTGCTTGAATGAGAAGCTGGTGGTTTAGCGTCAAAGCAAAGGCAACATCATCGTATGTGCCGAACAAGTAAGATTTATGGGATCTCATCGAAGAGGACTTTGCCTAAGATTTCTGCTCTTACAAGTTTGCTTCGTTTGGACACTAAGCAGCAGAAGTCTGAGGTTGTTTGTGGTGATAGTTCATCAACAAGTCAAGAAGGTTATTACTTTTGCTTTCTTTCTTCACTCCTTGATTTTCTTTATTTCTCATTACTCGTTACTTTTTGCATATATTGAATGCAAAGGATAATTCTCCCATGCAGAATCGTTTATATCAATCAAATTTGAAGGACATGGCGTTTCATCACTGAATCCGAGTAATAATAATTCTGAAAAGGCTTCGAAGATCAAGACTGTCATAGAACACACAAAACCACGGCAGGCGATGAGGTGGCGGAAGAGGATTGGCCGTCTTTTCCAACTCATCAAATGGAAGAGATCTAATAGCAAAAGCAATCAATATACGCCAAGCATGTTGACTCAAAGACCATGACGACAAGAATCAACTTTGAAAGAAGGGTTTTTTGGAGGTGAAATGTGATTGAGAAGCTATACATAATTGAGGTGCTGGTATATGTATAGTCAAATATTAGATCTTTATCACAAACTTGCATTTAGATATGTTAATTGGGTTAAGAGATGCTTTGTGGTGATATATCGCTGCGAAGTCCTTATTACAAATGCTATCATCGTACATAGGTTTTGGGACTGTTGTTTGTATTTGACACTTTGTATGGCATCAGAGATCAAACATATATCCGCTGTCCCGGCTATTTCTTCACCAAATTAGTGGTAACGGAAATTAGTAAACACATTATCTAATATTATAGTACAACTTTTGAGGTACAGGAGAGAAAAGTTATTAGTAGACACGCAAATCAAGTAGACTTTTTTTAATATTAATGGTGTAATTAGTTTAATTAGTGGAATAATTTTTGGGAAATTCTTGCACCCCCTAATTAATTATAACTTAAAATTATTACAAAAAGTGAAATCTTTCAAATTTCAAGACCACCAAATGGCCGTACTTCCAGTCTAATGTTAATTACATGTTTATTGTCATTTATTTGCTTAATTACGCTTCTCTATTGTTTATTTATTTTTTTGTAGATAATTTTGCGGGTTTAGTTACAATGAATTAAAGTAGTCATTTACATAATTAATAATACATTCTAGGTTTATTTAAATGTATTTTCACACATTTATTAGCTAATTTGCAAGATTAAAAATCAATAGTTATATTAATCTCGGTTTTTTCTACATGTGTAATGTTACTATGAAATAATATTAAACTATTCATTTACACAATTAAGTAATCACATTTAAATCTTGGTTTTATTAACTGTTTCATTTACACAATTAAGTTACTCACATTTTAAGAGTAGTATTTATATTATATTTTTTACACATTTATCAAACAAAATTGTATAAGATTAAAAGGCAGTAGTTGTAGATATGATATTAACCTTGGTTTTATTTAAATCTTCTTGTGTATTGAAATATTTATATGAAGGTTTGAATAATATTGATAATTAAATATCTTTTATTTTTAAGTGTTAGAGTGCATATTTAACTTCCACATAAAGTAATTAATTAATATTTATTGAAAGCTGGTAAATAGAGCGTTGATCAAAGCATTAATGAAAAATAAAGTTTAATAAAGTAATACGTAAAGCTAGATTGATGAAACAAAGAACAATTAAAAAGCTTTACAATTTCCCATGTTTTTTGCACCCCCAAAGGGGTGCCAATACCAACATCCGAATTTTTTTTACCAAAATAGAAATGAGAAGAATTATTGGGACGCCCAAAATCGAACGATGGGAAGAATAAGTGGGACGAGGTAGTATATAGTACATATAAACGAATTGACATTTTATCAGAACAAGTACAAGAAATCTAAAGGGAAAGTGCGTTTTCTGACATATAATTTTAGTGAGGTGACGAACTTTCAGAAATTCAATTGGAGTCGCACAAAATGGGCAGTCTAACAAGGCAAACCTGCGATGCGATAAACAAAAAACTAATCGGATAATTCGTCTATTTCCTTTGTGTAGGATTGTAATCGCAGTGATATCTTTCATCCGAAACAAATTAATGTAATGAGATTTCGGAAGATATCGAGGACCCATACCGGGACAAAAAAAAAAGGAACGGACTTTTGCATGACAAAGTGCAGCGCCTTTATTTTGCTTTCGATCCGTTAATTATTTCTTTTTATCGCAATGTGAATTCAAGAAAGCTTTCAACAAAGAACATTATTGTTTTTTTCTGTCAAATACATCGAAAAAGTAAGGATAACAAACAACTACCTTATCAAGTATTTCTCTTTACCCTCTGTTCTTTGTCATATCGAATTATTTCTGCATTACCATATCTATCCCATGTGATTTCAATCCAGATTTTTTCGTGACACATAGGCCATTCATGATTTTCACTTCCACAGCACATAGAATATATGCTTTGATTCACAATTTTTCACTCATTAATGTCGGAAGAGGGAGGTTAGTAAAATCATTACAAGAAGTAGAACTACAAAACAATATTATTTTTACAACTGTTAATGGAAACATACAAAAACCGTTCAACTTACAAAAGCGTACCGAGCCCAGCCGAGGAAGGCTGCAAAGATCGAATTCTGATGTCGTATTTTCTCTTACAAGAGATTTCGGCGTCTGAGGCGAAGCTGATCCATTCTGTTATAAGGTCGTAAGAAGAAGCGCTGACATCTCTAGCAGTTCCAATGCAGGTTCCACATTTCCGACACAAAAGCTTTGTTCTGTGGGGAAAGAAGCGTCGGGAAATGAACGTAGGCAAGAAGAAGCAATTCAACTTATCGACTCGATTGAATCTGCTCTCATCTACGGCGAAGAAGGAAAATTCCCTTTTCTGATCGATTTGCTGTACTTGGAACCGATGGTCGATGTGTTACGGCTCGATGAGTTCAGATTCAAATCGTATCCACACGAACCACAGCTGCTTGAATTAACAAGTAAATGTTTTAAAAATATGGACAGTTTTTAAGGAATCCTTAACACAACTCTCAGCAGGGACCAAATTCCTGTCTATGTTCAGCCTCATTTCAATCGAACATAAGAAGGCCACTGTAAAAAGGTTTTTCTTGTGCTGCAATGAACTTGAACTTCTCATAAATTGATTATTTCAGAAAAATGGAGTAGAATTGAACATCAGACCACTAAGCCACGTACGCTTACAATCAGTTGCAAGAACAAGAACTGTCCCTGTCGCGAGATATTCGATTTTTTCTATTGTTTCTTCTTTAGGCCTTGAATCATATCTCCACCATAAGATGTATGGTATATTCTATTCAAACATCAATCTAATTTCGTGCTTTCATCTAACTGAAATACAGAATCTATCAAGCAATATTGAAGAAGAGCGGCGATAATCATTCACCTGTAGGTGACGTCTCGCTGCGAAGAAGCAAACGACGCCGTGTGCCGAAATTTATCGGCGTACCCATTCGAACTCTCCATCTTTTAACGCCGACGATCGATCAGAGTATTCCTACGCCCGAGCTCAGCTTTCCGTGGCTTTCTCTCTCTACGGTTACGCTCGGTTCTCCGATTAAAAGGGTGTCGATTTCAGGCGAGTTAGGAAGCTTTTTCGTGTTTGATTTGATTTGTTGAATGATCAATCAATTGTAGTGAGAGCGGAGGATATCGAAACGGAGAGTCGTCGCCGGGAATGTGGGCCCCACCGACATGCTTGGTGATGTTGACTTTGGTCTCCTTTATTACCGGTAATAATTTACATATTCAATTTACTCATATTAATAAGGCTAAAATCGTGGTTCTGAAGCCGGGTTTTTGAACAGGACCGGAAATTTTAGTGGTTTAAAGGTTTTTGGTTTAACCGGTATAAAACAGAAATCAAACCAGAGTCAAACAAGTATATTTAAATATATTTAATATATACTTGTGATTGAATCATTCAAGTAATATAAATTATATAGATGTTTATTTAGTAACTTTTGTTCTATATTAGAATTTTATAAAATTGAGGTCAAAATTAAATAAATAAAATGTATGGGTAGTTGAAATTAATTATCCAGGGCTACAGAAATAAATTTATAAAAGTTGGGGTCAAAAGTGAATAATGTGAAAAAATCTGATCTATTAGTTAATTATTAGAAAATCAAAATACGGTCCATGGGATTCGAACTCGGCCCATTTTCTTGGAAGTCCACTATCATACCGCTGCACTATATGGGAAACATCTATAAACTCTTTCATTTGCTTTTCCTATACGTCTTATTCCTTTTTTTTCTTTTTTTTTTAATAGACTCAGATCGGACCGGAATCGGACCGGATTTTTCGGTCGGTTCAGTGGTTTTCGGCCTGAAACGGCCGGTCCGGTCCGGTTTTTAAAACCTTAGCTAAAGTGCATTCCTCGTGGTTTTGTCGAAATGCACATAAACCTCTGTTGTTTTTTTTGTACGGCAGTACTCGTGGTTTAACTAATGTTGCACCTTACTTCCCGGCAGAAAGTTGCTAGAAATCGTGAATTTAATAAATATAAGATTAATAATTTTGGTAATTGAGCTTAACTTAATAAGTATATCGGTTAGACCTAAGAGAAACCGGA
This sequence comes from Craterostigma plantagineum, assembly GCA_027422505.1. NCBI lineage: Eukaryota > Viridiplantae > Streptophyta > Magnoliopsida > Lamiales > Linderniaceae > Craterostigma > Craterostigma plantagineum. The sequence continues at coordinate 15,933 of JAPQWV010001078.1, forward strand.
TGGATACTAAATAAACGTTCACAAGCGCTATTATAAACCGGATAAAGTAACGTCGAAAAACGCATTGAAGATTGGAAGAAATGATACTGTATATGCCACGGTGGACAAAGAATTCAAACATCGTTCAAGGGCGGCAAAATGAAGACTCCTGACGAACACATTAATTTATGGCTGCAAGGCAATGTCAGTCGAAGTCTAACCAAGCTTAATAAGCAAAAAGCAGAAGGCACGGCGCAAACTGCAGTGAAGACCGGATAATACCCATTTTGGGTAAGAACATTTTCACGTAATGTCCGGTGCTCAGAACCATCTCACAACGGCTACAAGCTCAGACTTCAAGTATAAATAAGAGGTAAGCCAGCTGGAGATGGTTACGACACTCAACAAAGAAACTATTATGAGAGATTTAGCTCAAGCATTTAGCTCTTTTGTGAGAGAAAGAATAAGTGTCGTCCTCACTGCACGAAACCTGCTGGGCTAGTGAGTGAGTTTTTTTAATGGACTGTAAAAAGCTCTTGAAAGAGACGGACTGCAAAAAGCTGCCTAGCTGTGGTGTCTAGGAGTTTAGTTAGCAAGTATAATCGGGGGGTTATATGTGTCAGTCTAGCTATGAAGGTTATACAACGGGGGTTGAATCAAAACCGAATCTTCTAGAGTAGCCTTTCTTGCGGGAAAAGGGGGAGATGTAAGAGATCTTTTTAGCTCCGAACTTCCATAACAAATCGCTGTGTTTTTCGCATACAAACACTCACACAACACATCGCAGAACCGGTCTCAGTCCCAAACTGAACGGTCTCGCTTCCGCACTTACATCTCACAACATATCAAACATCGGTCTCTAACCTTAACCGGTTGAGAACAAAAAATATCGAAGTGTTTATTCACCCCCTCTAAACACACACGCCGATCCTAACAGCAGTTTTGACCGAAATTGGATTACACGCGATCTTACTGCAGGTGCGTTAAGCTTGAACCATATTATTACTGTTAAATGATCAGAATAACCCCAACTATTCACCTTCTTTTCAAATGATAACCTGACCCTCTCTAGCATAAAAACTGTTGCCTCGGGTTATTATTTGAAAAGAAGATGAATAATTGGGTTATTCTGTTCATTTAACAGTAAATAATATGGTCATTTGAGCGCGTATAAGAGCGCGCGTAATCCAAATTTCGGGCAAAAACTGATGGCCTGGATTATCATTTGAAAATAAGGTGAATTGTTTGGGTTATTCTGGTCATTCTAACTAATAATATTGTTCAAGCTTAACCCACATGCAGTAAGAGCGCGTGTGATCCAATTTCGGGCAAAAACTGCTGCCCGGGGGTACGATGCAACATTCGTTAAAACCACAAGGAAGTACGTACAATAAAATCACTAACAGAAAGAGATTGCAGTGCGTTCGATAATGATCGAGTGACATTGCTTCTTCAGCCGAAGCGAGGAATCCCTTAGATATGATAAACCACGGGCTTTATCATTTCGAAAAAACCACGAGTGAGTGATATGCATAAGGGAATTACAATTCACCGCCCCATATTTACTTGTTACCGCCCTAAAGGGCTGGAAAAAGACGATATTGCCCTTATGATATTTAAATTAATTTAAAAAGAATAAACTATATAAACAATAAAAATTTCTATTTAAAGTCCTTTTCCACACAATACTTTCCAAATCATACATCCAAATCAGACTAAAAGACAGAAAATACTCAAACCGCAATGGATCGCCGACAGGGACAGAGAAAGGGAAAGGGTCTATTCTCACGACTAGTAAGTAAATTGTTGTAAAAATCATTTGTACGTAGATGGATTATCGAACACGGGTCGAAATAGTCTTAAAAAAACGGCCGATTGAACGAATTTTAGGGCCGAAACTCGGCACGGCCAAAACAAAATTTCGGCCGCAACAAGTGACGGCCGACACATAATTTCGGCCGTGTTTGTTGCGGCCGAAATTTTTGTTTCGGCCGAGCAAGCGCCGGCCGAAATCAAGCTTCGGTCGTGCAGGCGGCGGCCGGCATCGCCATTCGGTCGGGGCAGTGGCGGCCGAATACTGATCGGCCGCCCATCTTTTGTTTTTGTAAATATATATTTAATTGCAGACTCGGAGTGGGAAGTCCCTACTCAGAGGGAGCAGTAGATCCCCCCCGTTGGAGGGATATGGAAGCGTCACACGAGGACGCGCGGCGTTGACACATCCGTTCGTAGAGAACGGGAGGAGGAGAGACGGCAGCGAGCGGCTGCTTCTCAGTCCGTATATGCGATGATGACGTGCCGGATGATGTAGCATCGTTTTAGTCATCCGATGACGATGTGCCCCGGCCTCCTCAGGTAATTTCGTTCTCCTCTATAAACTGACATGCGATGTCGTGTCTTAATATACGTAAAAGAAATTAAGTTTATTTTTGCGTTATTCGTTATTCCTGGAGGGTGCGCGGGCCACAGCCCGTGGTCCAGAAGACGATGAGGTGATCCCTTTTATCTGGGGCACATCGCGCCCCGCATCTCGATGGGTGAGCAGGAGAGGCCCCTGCTGAAGTACCAACATTTCTTTCGCGGAGTTAATGGCTTCCATGTCGGTCGGAAATCGTCCTCCTCTGCGAAAATGCTCACTGTAGTTTACCCCGTCGCCGATAAAATTCTCCGGGATGTGGACTTCGCTCTCCTCGTCTGAAAAAAAAATGACACGGCCGAACAGACATTTCGGCCCCATTTAGAGGCGGCCGAACTACAATTTCGGCCCTCCATGAGAGGGTCGAAATAAAATTTCGACCTTGCAGTTTCAGCCGACTTAAGATTTTGGTCGGGACAGCGCCGGTGAACTATATTTTCGGCCCTCTCATGCAGGGCCGAAAATTTTTTTCGGCCCGCACAAGGTGCGACCGGAAATGATTTTCGGCCGGGCCTTGTTCGGGCCGAAATTATTTTTCGGCCCTCTCATGCAGGGGCGAAAATATTGTTGGGTGAGCCTTTCTTCAAGCGAATCTGATCCATGTTCGATAATTCATCTACGTAATGAACGAATTTTACGAAAATTTACTTACAGTCGTGCCAATAGACCCTTTCCTTTGCCCTGTCCCTTTCCCCTGTCGTCGATCCATTGCGATTTGAGTTTTTTTTGTTATGTTTGAATTTGATTTGGATGTGTGATTGCAATATGGAAAGTGTTGTCTGAAAATGACTTTAAATAGAAATTTATATTCAAAAAGGCAAAATTATCTTTTTTCAGCCCTTTAGAAGGCGGTGACTAGAAAAAAGGGACGGTGAATAAAAATTCAGTATGCATAATAATGTAATAACTAATATATAACCAAAAAACGGTTGGAACTCGAGAAAATTACTTGCAATAGAATCCAATCCACAAATTCAAGAATGATGAAAACAAAGCAACAAACAAGCTGAGGTTTTTTAACTATCAGTGAAATCAGCATCTAAAATGGCCTGAAAAAAGGATCAACCTTGACTGTTGTTGAGCTCCACCACGCTCTTACTTCGAGAGAAGAACTTTCCAAAACCATTCCTACTCTTCGAAGGGAACATTTGCTGCTGCTGACGACGATGATGAAGAAGAAGAAGATGCTGAGGATGGCGTCGATTCTTCTGCTTTTCCATTTTCGATGACGTTGCCTGGCGATATTCTTGAAGGATCGATATCATGCTTAGGAGGGAAGCGTTATTACAAGCTAACCTCCACGTATCTCCTCCATTGCTGGGGAGAGATAAACCTCGAGAGAAACCGGGTATGTTCGAAGTGTCGATTAGGAAATCTTCTAATGTTGCGAGAGATTGAAGTTGTTTGTCCCAGCGATGCGATCGTTTTCTGGCATTCGGCGAGCTTATCAGCAGCCACGGCGAGATTTTCCTGAAATATGTGCCAATGACGTTAATCGTACGTTGCTGAATACATAGTATTTTTGTCTTATTTTTCGTTTTCGAACGAACTGACTATTTTTACTTTATCCCTAACCTGCTTTACTTTGAGTTCTTTGTCTGGATTTGGTTTTGACGATCTTCAGTTTCTTGGATCTTCAATGCGAGTTCGTTCTCCAGTTCCTGGCACTTCGATCTTAATTCCATCGATAAAGATTGTTCCTTTCTGAGAGCGTCAGTTTCTTGGATCTTCACGGCGAGTTCGTTCTCCAGTTCCTCGCACTTCGATCTGAGTTCTGCCGATAAAGATTGTTCCTTTCTGAGATGGGCCTCCAAAGATTCGACCTTTTCAGACAAAGTCCTCGATTCTACTTCAACTGTAAGAAACTGAAACTCGAGCAGTTCCTTAGACTCTTTAACTTCAATCAGCTCCTTCTGCAAGTCTTGGACCTTGTTTTCAGCTTCATCCAGGCATTTCTGGGCTAACCGAGCAAACCGTGATTTCATTTAACGAGCTCTCAAGCTCTAACTTCGCTAATCCCATCTTCTCTAACCTAGTCTCAAGTTCAGCTACTCGCTGAGTCATCATTTCGAGCTCAGCTCTCAGTTGATTATCGACAGATACTGATTCTCCAAGGCGGATTCTGATGTTGTAATGGCTGTGTTCGTATTGCTCTTCATCTCATCAGGTAAAGCTGCAATCCTCTCCATTTCCAAGAAATCGTCCATCATATCAATATCGATTGAGGAAGAAACTTGATTTTTAGCAGAGTCGAGCTTTTCATTCTTGAACTGATCGAGCTCTGCCATTAAAGCTGAAGGCCCATGAGTCCACTTGTTTCTGGCCGAGCCCATTAATTTTCTCGCTTTGCAAACCTTACGAAGTTCTATATAGCCGTGCTTGGCCTCTCGCAACTGTCCGAATGGCTATCTGTAAGAGACTCTGCATAGTGGTAAGAAGGTGAAGCGGGTTTTTGATTGTTGAACTTTCGAGATAAACTTGATTAAGCCTTCTACACTCCGATTCTAGCTTAGCAACTTTTTTAATGCCCTCTAACTGCGACTTGCTGGCTAATTCTGCGGCTTGTGTGCTTAAGTCTCTCTCGACGGCCATCGCTTCGAATTCCTTGAAGTGGGAATCGAGCGCTTGCTTCAAAGTGGAGTTTTCTTTCTCCAAAGCCTCGAGGAGAAGGCTTGTGTTAGGATCATTACATTGTGTCTGAAGCTCCAGAATCTGCTTCTCGAGATCTGATTTCGTCGATTCCCATGAGCGTTCTTTCTCTGAGATTGCATCGGCGATTATCTTCTCTTGATCGTCTCTCGCTTGCCTCAGTTGCCTGACGCATTCTTGAGGGCAGCGTCGAGATGATTGACTCTAACTTCCAAGTTTATGTTCTGCGTTAGGGCAGCCTCGAGCTGCTGCTTTAGTACAACAACTTCTTTTCGGCCTTTTCCCATCCTATGTATGCAATAATTAAGATTAAGCGGATAACAGAAGTTCTAAACAACATAAAGTCGCAGAGGAAGAACTGAAATTGTTACCAGCAACAGCTTCTTCAGCAACTTTAGCATGCTGCTTAACTAAGTCTTCTTTGGCTCAACATTACCAAAGCAGCTGATAGTTTCTCGAGATGATTCATACTTTCCTTCAATGCTTCTTCCTCTGTTGAAGGCTTAGGTGTGGCTTCTGGAGAATCAGTGCTGCTTTTAGGAGACGGTTCTCTTACAACCTCCTATTCGAGCCCCATAAAGGAAATAGGTTGAAGTAAGAAATATGAAGACTGGTGGATATCAAAGGCTTTTTGCTTGAAATGGAAAGAAAAACGAAACCATAGCGATTGTCTGCTTCCTCATAGCACACATGGTATCATATTCACAACAGAAGTTCATCTTAGAACTTTTCTTTCTCCTTTCCTTTTCTTTTCAAACTCTGAGAGGCAAAGTTCAATGCATCGTCGATTTATCCATTGAATCGAAGAAGAAGAGAAGGAGAAGAGAAGGAGAAGGAGAAGGAAGAAGGAGAAGGAGAAGGACAACAGAAGGAGAAGGAGAAGGAGAAGGAGAAGAGAAGGAGAAGGAGGAGGAGGAGGAGGAGGAGAAGGAGGAGGAGGAGAAGGATAAGGAGGAGAAGGAGAAGGAGAAGGAGAAGGAGAAGGAGAAAAGAAGAGAGAAGAAGAAGAAGAAGAAGAAGAAGAAGAAGAAGATTCACCTGTTCATGGAGTAGCTCTCAGAATGGGAAGATATCACCTTTCATCGGAGTAGCTCTCAGAATGGAAGAAGGTGATTCTGAACTGTCGCTTTCACATGGACTTCTCTCAGAAGACTTCTTTCCACAACCATTTCTTCTTCTCCATCTCTCAATTAAATCTCTCCAAATAACTCTTACGATATCGTCGAATCTCACCTGCATTTTACATCCGTTCTTTCAGATCACTCTGATGAAAACCGAAATCCATTTACCGAGTGAATAAACGCTACAGATGAAAACCCAATTGCAATATCGCATGATAGAACAGTTAATAGAAAACCTGAGCTTGAGATAACGGAAGCGAAGATAAGCCCAGCTCGAAGATAGCAACTTGAGCAACCCATCCAACTTCAATACTAAAAAACACACAAAATTCCAGCTGAATGAGCTCGATTCACTTCATGGGCTTGCTTCTCATAAAGAAACGAGGAACGTTGACGGAGATCTGAGATGTGTAAATCTAGATTCGCTAAACAATCTTCTCTGCAGTAAAAAAAAAAAAGAATTGATTTGTTTTTTAAATCCTCGAGAAGCAGAGCATTGATGTTATGGTGTTTTCACAGTGGAGAATGAGCCAAGCACTTTTCAGCTTTTTTCTATGAGGAAATTTATTACAATATATATTTATATTTTCCAATTTCTGTTTTTCATTTTCTTTTCGTCTCTTTAGTTATTTTGAAATCTAAGGATTCTCATTGCCTCCCGCCCATTAATGAGGACGTCGCATGCGTCCTAGATTTTAAATTAAGGGAAGATTTTTGTTCGGGCCCCCTAATATTTTGATTTACCCGTCGGATCCTGTCAGAAATTAAATAAGTTTAAGAGACCTACTTTTATAAAATTCAGAGTAAATGACCCAAAAAAAGAATTTGACGAAAATACTCTTTGCTTTATTTTTTCCAGCGAAACTCATGACGTGCTTTTTTTGTCTAAATATAAAGCGGTATTTTTTCCTTCAGTTTATGTTACACAGTTACATCATATTGTTACTTTAGAAAACAGAAGAGTTATTTTTCACTAATATTGTGTTACTTTGTTATTGCAAAACATTATCAACAGATTTTTTTTTCGAACTCATTTTTCTACACTAATCGAGCACAAAAAATTCGATTGACCCATCCAAACAATTCGACATGTCATGTTGGATTCTTATGATATTGACGATGCACGATGTCGAATTTGCTTATCTAATTAGGGTGCAAATTCGAAAAATAGTAAATCGAATCTAGATTTCGACATAAATTCGAGGTACCCATGAGAAATTGAGATCTATTTGACCTTATTAATTCAATAACGACGTGATTGATGCAGTTTTCATCTGTTTTTTAGTGTCGTTTGTAATTTTCGTTTTATCCTTTCGATCCATTACTTGTATACAGCATGTGTTATTTACGACAGACAATGCTTTATTACCTTTCAGCGACGTGTTACTTATAAGTCAAAATTTTTATTAACCATAAGACATTTTTTATTTTTGGCTATGTTATAAGTATTTCTTTTTTACACGATTTAGGAAAAATATAATATACGTTTCTTGCAACTAATCGGTATAAATAGAGGTACCATGAGAAATTGAGGTCTATTGACCTTATTGAGTCAATGACGACGTGATTAATGCACTTTTCATCTTGTTTTTTAGTGTTGTTTGTGATTTTCGTTTTATTCGATCATTACTTGTATACAGACTGTGTTACGACAAACAATGTGTTATTACCTTGCAGCGACGCGTTACTTCTAAGTCAAAATTTGTTATAACTATAAGACATTTGTTATTTTTTGCTATTTTATAAGTATTTCTTTTTTACACGATTTAAGAAAAATATAATATACATTTCTTGCAACTAGTCGCTATAAATTCGATGTACCCATGAGAAATTGAGGTCTATTTTACCTTATTGAGTAAATAACGACGTGATTTATGCAGTTTTCATCTGTTTTTTAGTGCCGTTTGTGATTTTCGTTGTTTCTATCTCGATCCATTATTTTATACAGAATGTGTTATTTACGACAAACAGGCGTTATTATTTTTCAGTGATGTGTTATTTCTGAGTCAACATTTGTTATTATCCTGAAGACGTTATTTTCTGGATAATTTTGTTATCTTCTATACGCTAGGGTTTTTGGGTAGTTTTTGGGGTTTAGGACTTACGGGTTCGAGGTTAAGATTAAGGGCTTACGACATGAAATTTTGGGAGAACGATCCACGACTTGTGCAGTATAAGATACAACCGTAAAAAAATTTTGGGGTTCGAGGTTTAGGGTTTAGGGTTTAGGGTTCGGACTTCGGATTTAGGTTTTGAGCTTAGTATTTTGTATTTGTGGTCTATAATATTATTAGTACTTAATGTTGACGTTTGAACATGTTTGTGGTGCAATTTATAATGTTATGTTCCATTGAAAGAGGTGATAGTCTATGTTTTGCAATGGAGGACTACATGTTTATATATCTATTGAGATCAATCAATATTCGTGTATTGACATCAAATTTTGCCTAATGTGTATTTTTAAAGGAATGTGGTGATTAAACTTCATCAAATTATATATTTACATGAACATCCATATTAAACATCCAAAATAAAAGTGTATTTTTGTACGAATTAATCGAATTATTGACGTGGTACTAAATAACATTTACGAGGTATCAGTATTGATCAGTGTGTTATTAATTGAGTTCAAGTTGTTTTTTTTAACCTAACGTGTGTTATTATTTCCAATTAATGTAGTACAATTTTTGAGAAAGTCCTGTAAATATGCTCTGACAATTCTGTTAAATTCTCTGACGGTAGAAACTTCTAGAATGTTCTCAATGAAGTGTTTTTTTACATGTATATGTGTTATTTTGTGTGTAAACTGTTACTCACTTAAAAAACGTTTTAGTCTTAGAGAAAGCTAAAATTTTCTCAATTGTTACCGACTTACTTTTTCTTTTATATTAAGACTCGTTTGATTCGATTTAATCTTTTCAGTTGCTTTTACCTTGTTCGGCCGTTAAAGTTGATATTGAATCGATTTCTGGACGAATTTTTGATTTGGGATGGAAGCACGAATTCATTCGATACATAAAAAATCCGTCTTATTAGTAGATCCATCTGAAATTGAGGACGGGGAAACTTTATTTAGTCACAAACAATGAGATATATGCAGTTTTCCATCTGTTTTTAGTGTCGTTTGTGATTTTCGTTTTTTTCTTTCGATCCATTACTTGTATACAGACTGTGTCATTTACGACAAACAATGCATTATTACCTTTCAGCGACGTGTTACTTCTAAGTCAAAACTTGTTATAACCATAAGACATTTGTTAGTTTTTGCTATGTTATAAGTATTTCTTTTTACACGATTTAGGGAAATATAATATCCGTTTCTGCAACTAATCGGTATAAATTCGAGGTACCCATGAGAAATTGAGGTCTATTTTATCTTATTGAGTCAATAACTACGTGATTTATGCAGTTTTCATCTGTTTTTAGTGTTGTTTGGTGATCTTCGTTCTTTTTCTCCCGATCCATTGGTTGTATGAGAATGTGTTATTTACGACAGACAATGCGTTTATACCTTTCAGCGACGTGTTACTTCTAAGTCAATCAGTTATTAACCATAAGATATTTGTTATTTTTTATGTTATAAGTATTTCTTTTTTATACGATTTAGGAAAATATAATATCCGTTTCTTGCAACTAATCGTATAAATTTGAGGTACCCATGAGAAATTGAGGTCTATTTTACCTTATTGAGTCAATAACGACGTGATTTATGCAGTTTTCATCTGTTTTTAGTGTCGTTTTGTGGTTTCGTTCTTTTTCTCCCGATCTATGGGTTGTATACCAGACTGTGTTATTAACAATATAGGATCTTTCTTTCTAATGTAAGATGTGGTATTTTGTGTGACGATTTGTTATTTACTAGAAGAGATGTGTCATACGTCGTCAAGTGATTTGGATAAACAAAAAAATTAAGTTAGCTCCGGCAGCCTGTCGCCTAGCCTGTTGCCTCCTTCGAGTTCTACACGACGACTGGTCAGGGTCGGACCTTGTCTGCTCACGAATGTCGATTTATATGTGGAAATGAGCTTGAAGATTAGCTCGCTCGTTGGAGAAGATGATGGCAAAAGTTTGTAAATTTCGCATCGGTTAGGGGTAATATGTCATATCGTGTAGTTTGGGTATTTTTCTTTAAGAATTTTGAAAGCAGGTCTTCATACTAAATGGAATTTGATTGGGCCTGAACACTAATTGAAAATAGTGACCGAGACGTAAGGTTCACAAGTCGATTCTTGGACGATTCTATTCCGAAGGCTTGGCACAAAACTGCGATTTTCTTCAGGCTATCACCCACAAACGGATGGACAGACAAGACACTTTCGCCCATGTGCTTGGTTGGATCCTCAACTAGCCATGTGATGCCAACCTGTATAAGCCATCTTCTGCCATGCTGTGCCAGCCTGGGCATAATTAATCCGCCACATGTGCTGCCAGGCTTTACTAGGGCCTGACGCGTAATTAACCCTTAAATTAATACCAATAGTTATAGCGTGAAAAAAATGGACTGTGCAGAGCACTTCTGACCACGTGCTGCATATGCTGTACGGACTAGCGCTTTGATTTTTTTTTTTCTAGGTTTTTCTTCGCTGACCTGGCAAAACGAATTTAGATGGCACTTTTATTTAAAAAGAACAGATCGAACAGAATAAAATGATAACTATAGTTTTTGGGACACCCTAGTGCATAAAATAAAGTTAATTATTATTAAATAATTTTCATAAATAATGTGCTAAAAATAGGACTTGGTAGTTCTAATGCTATTATGAGGGTACATGGTTTAATAAGATTTTTTTTTAATTTTTTAATAGATGTATAAAAAATCCGATTGGTCAATTGAAACAGGGCGATTAATTATTTATCCTAGCCACCCCTTCTATTATACTGCTACGTTCTTGCACACCCGATGTGTGTACTTAAATATATAAAAAGAACTTAATTGTAGAGGCATAGTACAATAAATAAAAAACTATAAGATATGAAATACTTAATTAATTAATTACAAACGAAATTAAATTGCAAATAAATTATACACCAAATTGTGGCAGTTTACATACATCCCAAATCACTTACTAATAATATATGGGCGATAAGTCCTTCTCTCTAAATTGTTCTCTCCGAAACCCTAGCAAAACAATCTGCCCGCCTCCCTTCTTCCCTCCCTTTCTCTTTTCCCCTCCTCCTCCACCTCCATCATTAATGATGCTGTGGGAGGTTCCATTTCCACTTTCTCTGTTCTTTCTTTTGTTTCGTTTTCTATATAAGAAAATTGTCTTGTAGCTCCGCTCCACCTTTGCTCGCCGCCTCCACCGCCTCCGCTCGCTGCCGTCTCCGCCTCCGCCAGCCGGCCTACCTCTACCTTTGCCAGCCGCGCCCACCCCGACGCCCGGCTCGCCTGCAGTCTATCGCCGACATCCCCTCCCCCACCGCTGTCCGCCCGCTGCCCGCCGTCTGCACGGCGCCCGCCTTCGCCACAGCCTCGAGTGTCCCCGTGTGGGGACCTCATCTCTCACGACGTGAGGGTCGGGAGCCTTTTTTCCTAGTGGAGCCATCAGGTGAAGACAAAACCCAGACGTCAAAGGCCAGGTAAAAGAAGATCGAAGTCAATTGCAATGAGAAAGATATTTGGGAAGTCTGTATTTTGTTGTATTCAATTGACGTGTTGCTTACTTATATACAGCTGACAATTCCTAACTAATGCTCACGAACTAATTATAAAGAACAAAATAACACTTAATAACCAAAATGTGAAACAGATCAATAGTAAGTGGTCTTCAGTGAACTCGTTCAAGGTAGCGCAAGACATGCTGGGCTGCTTCCAATGGGAGAGGTGTGGTTTGTGAACAAACTGGCTAAGTTGTTGAACGGCATAGGTAATGTCTGGTCGAGTAAAATTGAGATACAACAGACGCCCAATTAACTTGCGAAACTGAGAACCTCCTAGCAATGGCAATGAGGCAGTCGAACAATCCAACATGTGTGTGTCACGAAGAATGTCCGCAATATATTTCTTCTGAGAAGTGTGGATGCCTTGAGAAGTTCGGTTGATCTCCATTCCTCGGAAAAACTTAGCATGACCAAGATCTTTGATGGTGAAGTCTGATCAAGAAAGTCTTTCACACGCTGTAACGGGAGTCATCCGAGCCTCTACGAAGAACATCGTCCACATAGACAAATAGAAATATCTGAGAAGTTTCTCCGAACAAAGTAAAAAGGCAGTGATCATGCGCAGATTGTGAGAAGTCGAAGTCGTTGAGTTCAGAATTAAATTATTCATTCCATTGTCCCGAGGCCTGCTTCAACCCATATAGAGATCTCTTGAGCTTACAAACCTGACATGATTGTGCATGTAGATAGCCTGGAGGTGGTTTCATGTAAACGTCTTCATCAAGATACCCATGAAGAAAGGTGTTATTTACATGAAGCTGGTGTAAATTCCAACTTTTTATCGCAACAATGGTGTAAACCCATCATCATTACATTTAATTCTATAAACCCACTTGCAGCCAACTAATCTTTTCCCATCTGGCAGAGGAGTTAATTCCCAGGTGTTTGTCTTCCAGGGCTTCTGTCATAGCGCTCCTTCATACTAGACAGTTTCGAGATGTCAATGGTGTGGATACAATCATCATCCATGATTATCTGATCCATAAAGCTGGTAATCTTCCTTGCTCAACAGCTTCAATCTAATTTTGTTCATCTTATTCAGGAATCTCCGTTGTGAACTCATCGATTATCGATGCATTTAAGGTAAGATCGTAGTGTGATAGAAAGAGAATCAAAATTTCTCCCGCTCGGATAATAGAGAAAAGAAGATCAAACTCAATTGCAATGAGAAAGAGATTTTGCAAAATTTGTATTCTGTTGTATTCAATTGACGTGGTGCTTACTTATACACAACCGGCAATTCCTAACTATTGCTAACGAACTAATTACAAAGAACAAAATAACACGTAATTAACCAAAATATAAAACAGAGCAATAGTAAGTGGTCTCAGCGAACTCGTTCAAGGTGGTTTATATTGATACTCCTTCAAAGAGTATCGTAGATTTAGCCTAATTGCTTTTTTCTGTTATAGGTTCTTTAGGTCTTGATCGTAGATTATGATGTTCTGTTTCCTGTCGATTTTTGCCCCTTGTGGACCCTTTTCTCCCCATGTGGGTTGTTGGTGCTCCTATGTGAGCATTGTTCTTCCGTACCGGTGAGCATTGTTATTAATACAAGCTATCGTTTGGAAAAAAAAAACCAATTATATAATAGTATAGCTATAGATAATAGATATCTCCCCCGCCATGAACTTATTCCCCTCAGCCCTTCCTACTATGTCTTGTAACTAAATGTTGTTTCATGTCATTATATGACGTGTAAGGATGATATACATACACTATTTTACATCTATCTAATCTAGCAATTAGCAGTTGACACGTGGTAAATTGCTTCATCCAATCACAAAACAATATTAATTAATCCATTGGTCCCATATGCAATATGTTGCGAATTTGATGATGAACTGTTGTGTCCATGTGCCTTATACGAAAATAGAAAGCTCTACACCAGTATTATTTGCCTCTATCCATGATATAGTATATATATATATATATATATATTATATATATATACACGTGTGAATATATCTCTCCCTAGCCTTATCTCCATCTATCGTATCAAGCGTGATACTCGAACTATGTCGGAAGCCATGGACACTTCAATTTACTTTGAATCAACGGCGGAGGGTGCATCGGGTGTGATGCAACCCCACGATCGCCATGAATCTCCTAATTTGGAACTGTCATGGTTTGGATGGTAGCCCGACAGTCCATCAACTCGGTATCCTAGCCCGAGCTTATCGCCCCGGCGTGATTTTTCTAAGTGAGACCAAGTGTGGGAGATCGCGCCGTGAATTCGTCCAAAACAAACTTGGCATGCATGGTTTTGGTGTTGACGCGCATGGTCGGAGTGGTGGTTTAGCACTATTTTGGGATCGAAGTTTTGACGTCAACCTACTTTCTTATTCACGTTTTCACATTGATATCGAGATTGTCGATCCAGACCCAAATAAAAGCTGGCGTTTCACTGGTTTTTATGGTGATCCAAATACAGGAGCCCGAAGAACAGCTGGAATCTTCTTCACCAGCTAAGCAGCGTGGTTCAGACAAGTGGCGTTGCGCGGGGGATTTTAATGAAATCCTTGACCAGAAGGAAAAAGATGGGGGACAGGAGAGACCCTTACGACAAATCGAGGACTTTCGAAATGCTATGTTATGTGCGGGCCTTGTGGATTTGGGAAGTGACGGTGACCCGTTTACCTGGTCAAATAAAGCTCTGCATCCGTTCACGATACGAGAGAGACTTGATCGTGCATGTGCGACCTCCGCTTGGTTGTCTCTTTTCCCGAATGTGAGAGTTAGCAACATTCGAGCCTTGTATTCTGATCATCATGCGATCGTTGTTCAAAATGACAACCAATATACACTTTTTGAAACTGGTCGTCGACCTTTCCGCTTTGAAGCTCGGTGGACGCATGAGCAACATTGTGGCGAAATCATCAAGGAGATTTGGACGGATGCTACAAGGAAATCATCGCACATGGGGGACCTCTTGAATACTAGCAAAACGGAATTATCAAAATGGAGCAGAGTACATTATCGGTGGGGTCCGTCAACAATTACGTTGCATGAAGAGAAAATTAAACAGCTACAAGCCGGGCAAATATCTATGAGCAACCGTACGGAAGAACATGCGTTGTTGAGAGAATTTGATCAAATTCGAAAACAAGAGGAGATTTGTTGGCTCCACCGCAGCAAGGTCGATTGGTTGAAGAATGGAGATCGAAACACTCGCTTCTTTCATCGGAAGGCATCAACGAGACGAAATACTAATCGAATACGTCGTATTCGTAATCGGAACGGTGACTGGTGCGAAACAGATCAGGCTATTGAAACGGCTGTTAGTGATTACTTTAAAGAACTTTCAAGTCACAATGTCCTATCCCGTCAGATATAGATAAAGCTACTCGGGCAATTCCAGCAACGGTTACAAGCGAAATGAAAGAGGCTCTTCTTCGGCCGTACACTACGGAAGAGGTGTTGTGATGCTCTCGCAGGTATGTTTCCATATAAATCGCCTGGCCCTGATGGTTTCTCGCCGATTTTTTATCAAAAATATTGGGATATTGTCGGGGAGGAAGCATCGTGGTGTATCCTAAATTTTTTGAATTATGGCATATCATATCCGGCAATACACGACACTCATATCGTGCTAATCTCAAATTGTGTAAACCGTGAAAGCCTGTCTCAGTTCCGGCCTACTAGTCTATGTAACGTCCTATATCGCATTGCTTCTAAATGTGTAACCAATTGACTAAAGGGTTTTATGGACTCTATTATCTCGCAAAGCCAATCAGCTTTTATACCTAATCGCTGATTACAGATAATGTCCTTATAGCTTTGAAACCATCATGCTATGAAGCAGCGAAAGAGAGGTCGAGAGGGCTCGTATCCCTTAAACTGGACATGAGTAAGGCGTACGACCGAATTGAGTGGCCGTTTCTGCAACAAGTGCTCTATAAGTTAGGTTTTCATGAGAGTTTTGTCTCTCTTATTTCTCGTTGTATATCTGGCGTTAATTATTCTTTTTTACTTAATGGGAAATGTTTTGGTCGATGTACCCCTCAACGAGGCCCGCGCCAAGGCGACCCCCTTCCTCCCTACCTCTTTCTATTCTGCGCCGATGCTTTCTCTTGTTTATTGCAGGATGCAGAACTTCATGGGGAACTTAAAGGTGTTGCCGTATGCCGAGGTGCCCCGAGGATCTCTCATCTTCTCTTTGCAGACGATATACTTATATTCACGAGGGCAACAATGGGAGATATGGAAGTGGTAACACGAATATTGGTTGAATATGGGTCGGCTTCTGGACGGGAAGTGAACACCGCAAAGTCATCGATGGTTTTTTCTCCAAATGTACGTGACGATGTCCGTAATAGCTGTCGCGCGGTTTTTTGGAGTTTTGCCAAACACATCTCAAAACATGTACTTGGGTCTACCCTCGTGGTGGGGCGAAATCGACGAGAGATCTTCGCATTCAATCGTGATCGAACGTGGAAAAAGATTCGAGGGTGGTCCGAGAAGCTGTTATCACAGGCAGGAGAGAGGTTCTCATCAAAGCTGTCCTTCAAGCTATCCCCACGTATTCGATGAGTTGTTTCATGCTTCCAACATCTCTCACTCAAGATATTCAACGTTTAATGGCGAAATTCTGGTGGTCGGCATCGGATAACAGAAGATTCATTGGATGCGGTGGGAGAAAATGTGCACACCCAAGTCACGAGGTGGAATGGGCTTCCGCGATATCAAGAGTTTTAACTTAGCGATGTTGGCAAAACAATTATGGCGGTTTCTTTTGAGACCGGATTGTCTTCTTTCACAAATTACAAAGCGAGATACTTCCCTCACCGGAATATCCTTGACGCCGATCTCGGCAAGTATCCATCTCTAACCTGGCTGGGATATTCTCGGCATGCAGAGTCGTTCGAGCGGGATTTAGATGGCAAATTGGAACGGGTGTCTCTGTAAAAGTATGGGGGGACCCTTGGTTGCCTCGTGACCAACTAACGAGACTCGTGACGACGATCAGAAATGGTCTTGAAGATCTACGAGTTAGTGACCTTCGTTCTGCAACATCGGGAAACTGGAACACTTCACTTATAAATGCGCTTTTCCTCCCCATAGACGTGGATTCGATCCTTGGATGTCCCACGAGCGACACGATTTGCCCTGATAAACGAGTTTGGTCTTTCTCTAAAGACGGCCTCTTCTCGGTTAAATCGGCATATCGGTAGCTCTGCAATTTCTTTGTGATACGAATCTAGCTTCATCTTCGAATCCAGAGTTATGGAATTTCATCTGGTCCGCCGACGTCCCTCCTCGAGTTCGTCTACTCGCATGGCATATTGGGCATATCTCCTCCCTACAGCTGTTAATCTCTTTAACAGACGATCTCTTGCGAGTACGATGTGCATGCGCTGTGGTTTTGGGCAAGAGGATGCTCAGCATGTATCTACAAAGTGCCTCAGCTCTAAGGAATTCTGGTACAAATCATCGCTGCCCTTTGCCGTAATCCTACGCTTTCGAGACTCAGCGGAAGAATTGCTACGAGATGTCCATAAGAAATTGTCCACAACGGACTTCGCGACGTTCCTATGTTATTGCTGGTCCTTATGGGATATGAGAATAATTTCATATTGGGGGATAAAGTATTTCTGTGGATCGAGCAATCTCTCGAGCAATAGGAATGTTCTACGACGAAGGGAGGACACTCATACCACTGATGAAATTCCTGGGAGATGGATAAAGCCGAATGGTGGTTTTATCAAGTTAAACTTCGACGGGGCGCTGCATCAAGAGAGACGATCTGCATCAGCAGGGATAGTAGCCCGTGATTCTAATGGCCTTTGCATTGGATGGTGGTCGAGAGCTTTTCCCGACTTTTTTGAGCCTGAGGTGATTGAAGCGATGGCAGCTAGATGGGCCATTTACGTCGCACGTATGAAACGATGGCCATGAGTGATCATCGAAGGAGATTGTCAGACGATTATACTTAAGCTTCAGAAACACTGTTCTTCATCGCTCTCAGCAGGGTGCATTCTCCAAGACTGTATCTCGATGGTACCATATTTTGAGTCGTTAGTTTTTCTTTTGTTAAAAGACAATATAATTCCGTTGCTCATTACTTGGCCAAGGATCTAGGCTATGTTGGAGAGGGTTGTTCTCCACCATCTCAGGTCATGGTTAATCTTGTATTTGCCGATAATTTGGAATGAAATTCGCCTTCTTTCAAAAAAAAAAACTTCAAACTCGATTCGCGATATGTAGAAAAGAAGAAATTGAGGTTTTCTTGCATGTCAAATTCTAATAATACACATAAGAAATAAATATAATTTGTTTCTCGTGTGAATTCGTGGCGGATAAGGATTAGTGGCCTTGGCAAAGATTCGTGCCAATCCAGTCCTCAGCCACCGCAGGGTAGTGGCCTCGGCAAAGGTTGGGGGTTCAGTTTACGGAATCTCTCCCAATGATTTCCACTCGATCAGGTTGCGGGGAGGAACGGTGCTCAGATAAGCTTCGATGATTAATCAGATCACTGATCTGGTCTGACTGTCGTTGGATCAATTCAGTCAGATGATGGATAGTGTCACGTTCGCGAGTCGAGGACTCAGGTTCGTCTCCGTCGACTCGTTTCTCCAACAAACTTGCGTCTAGGTCTACCCCTTGACATTCCCGAATGCTAGCTATTACACATAAACGAGCACATATCAGATCACATAGCCACATCAAAACAAGTAACACTTACATGCAAGGCTGGTTTTTCTCCCGGCTTCTGAGCGGCAGTGCATTGGACAGTCTTCAGAATCTAAAGCCTAAGCTCTGATACCACCTGTGACGACCCTACTTCCTAATTAAGATAATTGGCGGATTTCCGCAACGAAAGTCGCGGATGACCCTATTAATAAAAAAACTTTTTAAGAAAATAATATACATATATAATCTAAAGTCGGATTTACAAAAATGCATCACTGTTATACGACGGGCCGAAGCCCCAAAATTCGAACCCGACTATGCTACACTACGCCTCTCTCAGATGGGATGGTGGTTTTTCTAACTTAAGGTGCACTCAACTATCGCAAATGAAAGCACAAGCACTAACAGAGAACACAATAATTCGCAAATAAAAAACTCTCGTCTTTTGATCTCTGTTCTTGCTATTTCGTATGTATGACCGTTCGTTGTCTGCACCCGATGTTGAAGTGTTGACTTATATAATCCTGTTAGTATCACACACTTCATATGGAATGTCAATCGCAATCTCCGGTTCAACACATCATTCCATCATAATTATCATGCCAATTAAGCTCCAAGTATCACTACAGTCATATTTATTAATTTGCATGAAATCTTACTCTAAATACCTTTTCCTCACCATATAGGCAGATCTTATCCATATAGCACGGTGGTACTTACGAAGTTACCATAAATAGTTCCACTCAGCATCTTTATCAATTGTGTAGCACATTAATCACGAATTTCCACTCAAATAAATACCATATTTGCACGGGGAAGAATTCGTTTGACTCTAACATTTAAGATGCATGTTAATGATATCTGCATGATTTCTTCCTAAAATTAGACAAGTTCCAGTGGATGACGTGTTTTCCATGTATAGCACATATTCTTTCCATGTATAGCACAAGTGCAATAACTTAAACAAATAAGCACACTTAAATGCATCCGTATCATATAATTCCTATTTCAACATATCCAATAAACGGATAAGCATTCATGCAAATATATCCTTAGCATATAATATCCATATTTAGCACATTCAAGGATATAGAAGATCTCATTCTACATATAGGCAGATTCCAGCAGTAATATTTTTACCATGTATATCATAATGATCCATTCTCAAATTAACGCATAATCGTTACTCTAATTAACATAGCGCAGCACATTAAGGATTAATCACGTTATTTTACACAACTAGCTTCAAGATCATAGTCACTTATCATTCGATTTTATGCATACTTTCCAAATTCACGTAACAATGATATCATGACGATGGAATCAATGATCACAGTGGTATCACATAAGTCACGTTGCATGGAATCACAGTGTAAAGATCCAATTCCCTGAAATATAAGTACATGACACATACACATTTCGAATTGCTAATTTGTAGTGCCTATCTCATCTTAAGTACATGGAATCATAAAAACTCAAATACAGTGCCCGACCAAAAAATCAACATTACCAAACTATCCTCATGTCTAACATGAGTTAGTTCAATACCTTGGCCAAGGATTTCGTAATTTTCCGTCGCCGTCCACATAGGACACTTGTCTCGATTACTTTCGAGACTGTGAATTCGTACTCGGCGGTCTGAGCCCGGCAATCACAAATCGTCATCAAGATCGCATCTGGCCAGCTGATCCATGCAACAACAAATCGGGTCGAGGGGAACTAGTGACAGTCGAGACTTCGAAGTCAACTCCATCAAAGCGTTGTCGTTCTCGATATATTTGGATTTGTTCCTTTATTGCTTTACCAGATGCAAAGTAAAGATCTCTTATATCCAATAAACGAACAATGCCTTTCATTAAACACATGAAAATATCTTATTACACGAAAGGTCGAATGATAAATAATCTAATGACCTATACAATCTAATCCTCCTATAGCATTCGATGGCATGTTCCTAACACTCTATTGTATTCTTATTAAAAGGAAACGAATTGTTATTATGTTTACATATGTGCTATTTTTTGTGGCAATATTTGTAGTCGTTGTAGAAATTGTACCCAGAATGTAAAAAGGATTACCTAGAGAACTTGTTAATTCGCAAATGTTTGAATATTGGATCGTGTCAAATACTTTATTATTACCTTATTCGACCATTAACGTGGAGTTTCGCCCGTTATTCAACGGAACTTTCAAATTAATTTGAAACATCGTTCACTATTCTCTTGATTAGTAACACCTATGAGAATTGAATCCGATTTGACCTTATTCAGTCACTAACACTGAGATTTAATTTGTTTCCAATTATTAATGGACGTTGTCGACGACAATCATCACAACCCGTAATTGTGTTGTATTTCTTATTAACAGGAAGCGAATTGTTTGTTATTCTGTTTATATTACGTGTTATTTTTGTTGTAATATTTGTTAATTCGTAGAAATAAAGTGTTACCCATAATGCAAAAGGGGTTACCCAGAAAACTTGTTAATTCACAAACGTTTCAATATTGGGTTGTGTCAAAATACTTCATTATTCAATGATAACATCAATAATAATTCAGATTGATTATCAGATTCCATAACCAACGTGAGTTTATTTTGATCATTGAACTCGAGATTAGGTTAACGAATATTAGAGTTCTGTTGAGATATTATTTCATTATATACATATCAATAATTTCTCTTTCTGCTTTCGGAAGAAATCAAAGAATTTCTTGGAAATCCTACAAGATCCGTTCGTTCTTTTTTCTCTGATAGATGGTCGGATTAGCTAGACCAATGATAGACTGATGCCGATTCATTAACTTCAATTTGACGGATTTTAGTTTGAAATATTTTATTCGGACGTATGAAGAAGACAATGGCAAAAATTCGTAATTTTTTCATATGATGGGCAAATATGCTTTTTGCAATGATGAGATATATATCTCTAAATGACACTAATTTTTGGTATGTAAAGCGTATTTGGGGTCTAAATCCTTAAAATGAAATATTCAATAGGGGCCGACATCTAATATATCCTCTTTCTCAGCATGTCGTCCCCGTGTTGAATGCAAAACAAAGACTTTTCTTTATTTTGTTTTGATCCGTTCAGGTTCAGGGAGAAGGCCATTGATGTCTCTTTGATTTATCAAAATATCCACACGAAGAACCCATTTTTTCTCTTCTTCATTAATGCTTAAGCACGCTTGGACTTTCTTCCGTGGCGCCTCGCAAATCTTTATTCTTTACGGCTTCAAATCGAAAGGTCATTTCAACAATTTTAGCCACAGTGGTCTCTCGCAACCTAATGTAAGGAGGTAAACAGACTACGAAGCAACCGAAGGATATGTATACGAGTTTAGTATGAGAAAGTCATACACTTACGAGGCAACTAATATTCCTGAGTTTCAGTCCCAAACAATTGATAAAAAGAATTGCAAGACCACAAAATTGCGCTTTTAACAAACTAATCCATCAGAATCCAAGACTGCATGACTGGTTTCTACAAGACGTTAGCAGTACGTCTCTAAACTGTCATATTTGATTTATTCATCAGCTATATATGGTCAATCATTTGAAAAGTGTATATGCATTGTCATAGCATAGCGCGTTTTATTTCAGCTCTTTCACATTTAAGCATTGAACTTTCCATATAATATGTCAATATATACGTATCATCTCTGATGATAATAATGTAATAATTAACAGTATCAATTCCTGTTTGATCTATCCGTGTCGATCAGCATCTCACGCTAACACCATTTTCTTCTTCGATCATGTGGAGCCAAAAGCAACCAATAAGCCTCCTCAAGACAATATTGTCCGAAGCTTATCATGTAATAACATCAAACCTCGCCACTTCACAATTCTATCTCTCATGTTTGTTTTCCCACTATCACTCTCAACCCTAATACTCAACGCCCTTCAAATCTCAGCTTCACCTGAAAACCCCAACTCCAATTTCATTACCTCTCACCCTCTCTTCGTCCCCGTCTTCGCTCACATCACGGTCCTCTTTTCCCTGTTCGCCGCGCCATCGATCGTCTACAGCGCCTTCCATGCTTACTACGATGTACCCTAAAGGTCGCTACATCATTACAAGCTATCCTAGACCCCGTTTTTGGAACGTTGATCGTCACTCAGGCGGTTTTCAGCTTGGTCTTCTTGGCGTACGCTGGGCTAATTTTTGTGGTACTACACACTAGTATAGTACATAAAGGGTAATGGACGACGGTTAGTTTTTGGCTATAGGTGACGGTTCTAGGCGACGCAGACAACATCCATGCTAATTGAAGTTATAGGCGAGTTTTTAACCGTACAGCTTATATGGCATGAATCTATGGCGTGAAGATTAACCGACCGTTCCAACCGTAGCTTATAACTTATATGCGATGCAGCGAGCACAAATATAAAAATGGGATGAAGAGATCCTCCTTGAGACTCCTGGCAGACGGTATCCTAGTAAATACATATCTAATGCATTCGCTACCTTTCTATTGTATTTACTATTTATTTTACTGTAACTTATATGCGAGCACATAAAGGAATTGGTTCAGGACCCAATTCAGCTCTGTAGATTTTCTGCATCTCATCCGCAACAGCACGAGCTAATGCGTCATGTAAGAACCATCCGCAACAGCACGAGCTAATGCATCTGCATCGAAGTCAAAGCCATCATAACAGAGATTGCATCTCAACCCTCTTCAATAACAAAACAATTATATTTTCGATTTGAGCAAATCACGAGCTTCATAGCACTTAATTTCGAGGAAATCCTAAAGGAATCACAACTAACGGAATCGTACCTGAGACTGAGAGAGGCAAGATAGGCGGACAGAGGACGTGGACTGATGCGGACGGCGAAGAGAGGCGGAAGAAGGCGAGCGACGGCGTAAACGAGCGAGGGATGGCGACTTTTCTTATTTGGCGAAGGCGAGCGACGGCGGACAACTCTGCGCGAAGGCGTACGGCGGCGGAGCTCGTCGGGCGAAGGCGGAAACTGGTGGAAGACGGCTCGAACGGTGGAAGGGATGGTCGGTTTATCTGATTTGGCGAAGGCGACCGACGGCGGACAACTCGGCGAAGGCGGAAGGCGGCGGCAGTCGTCGGACAAAAGGCGGAAAAGGGCGGAGACGGCTCGGTGGGTGGTTTCGTCGATGGTGGAGGAATTTTCGATTTGAGACTGAATGGTTTGGGATTTCACAGTTGGGGAAAATTTAGGGTTTCAGTTAGCGACTAACGTTAATAATAGTAGTCGCTAAAACTAGTTAGCGACTGAATTTCGGGCCATAAAATTAATCGCGTTTAGCCACTACGTATATGTAGTCGCTAAACTAACAATTGGTAGTCGGAAATATATATAGCGACTGATTTTGCTCTTGCAGCGTCTGGTTTTTTAGTCGCAGTTAGCGACTACACGTGTGTAGTCGCTAAGAATCAAAGTTAGTCCATATTTTTAAAAATCAACGACTACACTTGTGTAGTCGCTATGTGTAGTCGCCGTTGAGCTTTTTTTGTAGTGTCTTTAACATTTATACTGTAACGAAGAAAATGCAAGCAATATGAGCATGAAAAATAACCTGATGGCTCTCAGGGTCAGGGTTGAATGAGCGTCCCTCTGGTTCAACCTCAACTGCAGGGCACGAGACTTGCTTTTGATCGATTCCTTTTTCTTTTTAGGGCAGTCTGCAATGAAATGCCCTTTCCTGCCACGGTGATAGCACACGTTCGATTATTCATTTCTATCAGTGTGCTTACCTCGTGATGGCTGTTCGGAGTTCTCTTCATGAGTTGCTCATCTCCTCAGCATCAGGTAGATGTTTCCACCACGGCCAAGGCTTTGACCGGTTGTACTGGAGTCGTTTACTCCATTCTCATCTGTAGTTCGAACTCATAGGCCTTCAGATGTGCGAAAAGGTCATGCAACATTAGTTTACTTAGATCTTTCGACTCTCGCATGGCCATAGTCTTGACGTCTCATTCTCGTGGGAGAGCTTTCATGACTCTAATTGCCATGTCCCTGTTTTCGAGCTCCCTTCCCATCGCTGAGAGGTCATTGATGATGGAGCAGAACCGCTCCTAGAAATCTTCCATGGTCTCCCTAGCTCCATTCTAATGGTGTCGTATTTCTGGACAGCTACGGCGAGCTTGTTCTCCTTTATCTGCGCGTTTCCTTTGCAGATCTGGCAAAGTTTGGCCCACACCTCCTTCGCGGTTGAGCATGTCATAAGTTGCCTGGAGATACCCACGTCTAATATTTGAACAGGGTGTCTGGTAACGTTGCCGAGGTTTGCCTTCCTCCTCTCCTCCGTCGTCAGCTCGCCTCTTTCTTTCGGAATATCTTCCGGCTCGTTGGGATGGTCGGCGCCACGACTGGGATTTCTTTTCTTAAACACGAAGGACTTGTGTTTATCACGTCGATCATCTCGTGCTCTTTACCACGTCCAATAGTTTATACATTTTTTTTGACAGGTTAATCCATATCACAAGAAGCAACGTTGACGTAAGGGTATGAAATATCCAGTGAAAAGGTCTCTTCGCAAGTGATCATAACCTTTGACTACTTTTGTTTGAAATCACCGTAAATTTTTCGGCTTCTCTCCGGAGATAATATTTTTCAGTATATCGACTTCCAAAAATCAGATTCGCGTGAGTTTGGACAAGTATCACTTTAACATTGATGCGTAAGATTTTTGTATGTACGTTTTTATATATATTTATTATAAATATGTATATAATATATCCATCGCATACGTGATGCAAAGCTGATTGTATTGTCGAGGCTAATGTTAGAAGTTACAATCCTTAACAAAATATTGCCCTGCTGACGGTGCTTGCGTGACACGACAATCAATTTCCAAGTTACACTGACAAACGTCTCGTAATAAGACACTTAAATTCTAAGAGAAACGAACGTATTCGGCACTTTCAAGTCTCACATGAGTTTAGAAATATGCAAAATATATTTGACGACAAGAAATGAAAACTATGATTCTCGCATTTTATGTGATTTTAAGAGGATCTGATAGAAGCTTGTTGTAAAACTCAGTCTACGCAGCGCCTAAGCACTCGGCCAGTCACCAAGGCGAAAACCCTGTACAGCCAATTAATCAGCAAAACGATTAATCGGCCGAATAATTCGAGAAGTCGTCCGTCCGAATAGTCGGTCCACTAATCAAAATATTTGACCTACTAATTTTGAAATGGGGCCAACTAATTAATTAATACAAAATTTTACTATTGATCGTATACGACGTGCAATTATTTTTGTTCACGTTATTGTCAAAGGTAATAATATAATCTATTTGTCATAGATTAATAGATTCTGTCATATATACTTTAACATGTAATTTTACTTAGCTAAGATATTGTTGGCCATCGACTCTACGGCGAATGTGTTTGTGTTCGGTCCTATGGTACCAAGGGTTGGCGTTAGACGCATATTGATACGACATCATATAAACATCTTAGTTTTTATAAAGTAATAAACTTCAAATTACTGAATTAAAAAATATTGTTACATTCTTTCGATTTCAGGGTATTAAGGATTGCCACTATGCATGGTGCACTTCTAGAAGAAGGCTACAAGTTGGAAGGTATGCAAGGTTAGACTTGTTTTTATAATCTTTTAAAGTATCGAATATTTTAGCATTTTGATGATATCGAATTGACATACTTTTTTGTTTAAAATTTAGTGTCCTCAACAACTGACGGGTAGTGAATTGTGTGGCTTTTGACGTCATGCTATTTATGTACGATCTTATAAGAGTAATAGAGTTAAACTACAAAAAATAGCCCACTAGCGACTACAGTATACCGACTATGGAGTGTTAGTCGGTATATTTAAGGCCTTCCGACTAAGCAAAAAGTTTCTCGCTGGCTAAAATCTAGTCACTTTCTAATTTTACGACCACATATATGACTCTTCTGACTTCAACTATGTAGTCTGTAATAAAATGCCTAATTTTCAACGCTTATCACTTTGTTTCAAGCGTCTATTTCATTGCAAAACCTAATAAAGAAATATCTTCGCTTGCAAACGCAGTCTCTGGTCATTGTTCGTCACTGCCGTCGCCCGTAGCTCCATCGCGCTCCCCGTTCAACACCCGGGTCGTTGTCGCACTCGTTGCGGATTTTGGTCATCCCCGCCATCCGTGCTACCTTGCTTGTAGATCGTCGCTCTCGAAACCACACCAGTCTGTTCTATGCAGAGAGATGTCACAAAATAGTGATATTTTAATAGTACTATTACAAAACTAGATAACTTTCTCACCCTATTACAAAACTAATCAACTCTTTCAATTTAATTACTAGTATTTTCGGTTTTCACCACAAATCTTCTTAATATTACTTTTTTTTCACCATTTATCACAAATTCTCAACATAATCATCAACAATTATATTTTTAAGCATAATCTTTTTTAACACCTCCATAAACTATAAAATCTCATATTTCAACCTTAATACTTCAATATTGTTAGCGTATGGATAAGGATAAATAACTAGGAAATAATTATTAGTATTGATTTGATTACGTAATTCTAGCCTTAATTGTATAGCATTTATTATAGCTATCTTGTCCATACTTAGCTTAGTTCTTCTTGTATAAATAGTATGTACCAATGTTATATGGAAAAGAAAGAACCATTTTTTTCATACTATGTCATTATTCAAACATTAACATGGTATCAGAGATATTGTGTCAATCCTTGGCCTTGGACGTACTCCTCCGTCCTTGATCGTCGGTGCATCTGTTGTCTGTCTAAACCTTCCAGATTTCCTCTTGTTTATTCTTCTGTTTCGAGTCTCTGTTTTCTGTTCATAGCGCCATGGACAGATCGGGCATTTCTCGGCCTATTTCGTCCAGACGGGTTCAAACTACAACATATGGGCTCAAGCCATGAAGAGTTTTCTAATCGGACGGAAACTTTGGCGTATGTTGACGGTACGATAACTGTTCCTATCAAGGCGAATGATGAAACTGATGCTGACTTCGCAGATCGTCTCGAAGAATGGGATAGTAAAAATCATCAAATAATCACATGGTTTCGCAATACCTCTAATCCGTCTATACATGTTCAGTTTGCTAATTTTGATTCAGCAAAAGGTATTTGGGAGTTCTTGGCCACTCGCTACAATACTACAGGACTTGCTCACTATTATCACTTGTGGACGAATCTCAGCAATCTCAAACAGGCGTCTGGGCAATCCATTAATGACTTTCTAGCCGAAGTTCAACCAATCTGGACGCAACTCTCACAGGCGAAAATCAGCGAAGATCATCTTCATCTTATTCAAGTTCTCATGGCTCTTCGTCCCGAATATGAAGCCGTTCGAGCGTCACTGTTGCACCGCAACCCTCTCCCTTCGTTGGATAGTGCTATTCAGGAAATCATTTTTGAAGAAAACCGTCTGCAATTGGATAAAACTCCTCAATCTGACGTTGCTCTCGCTACTCCAAAATATACAAACTTCAAATCTGGCGCCCACTCCACTGGCCAGCTTTGTAAGAACTGCAATCTTACTGGACATATATTTGCTAATTGCCCTACTATTGAATGCAGATATTGTCATAACTTGGGCCACATCATTGAAATTGCCCCACTCGACCTCCGAGACAAAAAGGGTGGAAACCTAAACATACGAAGTCTGGACATTCCTCTGTCATTGCTGCTGCTGTCTCTCCCAATCCCGACTCTTCTTCTATTACTGGTACCGAGAGTTCGCCTTCCATTACACTTAGTGATCTTGAGCAACTCTTCAAACAGGTTGTATCTTCAAACCTCTCAACTGCTATGTCTACTACTCACGGTAAATCTTATTGGCTTCTAGATTCTGCTTGCAGTAATCATATGACCAATGATTTCAATTCCTTATCTTCTGTCATTCCCGTGTCTTCTTTACCACCTATTCACACAGCCGATGGGAATAAAATGCACATTACTCACACCGGTTCTCTATCTACTACTAGTCTAAATCTTCCAGATGCCTATTATATTCCAAATTTATCTCTTAACCTTGTCTTCTGTGGGTCAACTATGGGAATACGGCTTACGCGTTGTTTTTTCTTCTATTGGCGTTCAGGTACAAGATCAACAGACGGGACAGATTCTTGGGACAGGTCGCAAGGTGGGTCGCTTATTTGAGCTTACATCTCTTCAACTTCCTTCGAGTCTTGCATGCGCAACCACCTCACCCACATCCACCTCTTATCAATGGCACCTTCGTCTTGGCCATGCCTCTTCAGCTAAACTTCAACCTTTAGTTTCTCGGGGTTTGTTGGGGTCCACTAAAATCGAGCCATTTAATTGTGTCAGTTGTAAGCTTGCCAAACAACCCGCTTTATCGTTTGTTACAAATAATTCCACTTCTGATAGCCCTTTTAGCCTACTTCACTCTGATATTTGGGGACCTTCTCCCGTTTCATCAATAATGGATTTCGTTACTTTGTGTTATTTATTGATGATTATTCACGTTTTACTTGGATATATTTTCTGAAACACCGTTCTGAGTTGCCCCAAATTTATATTACCTTTGCTCATATGATTAAGACACATTTTCCCAGACGATAAAAATTTTGCGCACTGATAATGCCATGGAATATCGTGACTCTTCCCTGCTTCTATTTCTTAGTCAGCAAGGAACCGTTGTCCAACATTCTTGCCCACATACCTCCGAACAAAATGGAAGGGCAAAACGAAAACATCGTCACATCCTTGATACTGTTCGTGCTTCACTTCTTTCAGCATCATGTCCTGAAAATTCTGGGG
This sequence comes from Craterostigma plantagineum, assembly GCA_027422505.1. Lineage (NCBI taxonomy): Eukaryota > Viridiplantae > Streptophyta > Magnoliopsida > Lamiales > Linderniaceae > Craterostigma > Craterostigma plantagineum. Next base: position 45,140 of record JAPQWV010001078.1, read on the forward strand.
AGAAGCAGCTCTATATGGTGTTTTATACCATAAATCGTCTTCCTACAGTGGTTCTTCAAAACATGTCTCCATTGAAAAGTTGTTTGGTAAGCCGCCCCACTTATTCAGTTTTCAAACCTTTTGGGTGTGTTTGTTTCGTTCTTTTACCACAACATGAGCATACCAAGCTTGAACCACGCACACGGCTATGTTGTTTTTTGGGCTATGGGATTGAACATAAAGGTTATCGTTGTTGGGATCCTCTTTCTAATTGTTTGCGCATATCTCGTCATGTGACTTTTGGGAAAATACAATGTTTTCTTCTCTTTCAAAATTTCATGATTATACCCCTTTGTGTTCTTCGTCTTCTTGTGATCTTATTTCCTGATCTCGATCCGAGTCCGACCTCTTCACCACCAGCGCCTGTCCCTATTGATCCGATCCCGACTGAAGATCAAGTACCTGAGCACATTTCTACAACAAACCCTCCACTTCGTCGTTCCACCCGAGTAAGAGAACTTCCTCACCATCTTTCTGATTTTCATTGTTTTTCTACCATTGTGTCTCTTCATGAGCCAAGCTCTTATCGCGAGGCTAGTACTAATCCCTTTGGCAGCAAGCAATGACCGAGGAACTACAAGCATTGGAGAAAACACATACTTGGGACTTAGTTGACCTTCCACCTCACAAAACCCCGATTGGCTGTAAATGGATTTATAAATCAAGACTCGCTCTGATGGTACTATCGAGCGTTATAAGGCTCGGTTAGTAGCTAAAGGGTACTCCCAAGAGTATGGAATCGATTATGAAGAAACTTTTGCGCCGGTGGCACGTCTTACATCTGTACGTAGTCTTTTGGCTATAGCTGCTGCACGAGATTGGACACTCTCTCAATGGATGTCAAGAATGCCTTTCTTCATGGTGATCTGATGGAGGAAGTTTATATGCACCCACCCCCTGGTTATCATTCTCCTCATAAAGTTTGTAAACTTCGACGGGCGTTGTATGGCTTAAAACAAGCTCCGAGAGCATGGTTTGCCAAGTTCAGCTCTACTATTGCTCAATCAGGATTTATCTACAGTCCCTATGATACGGCCTTATTCATTCGGAAGACTGATAAGGGTACCGTCCTTCTCTTATTATATGTTGATGATATGATCATTACAGGCGATGATGTTGCGGGTATTTCAGAATTACGAAACTATCTCAGTCAACACTTTGAGATGAAAGATCTTGGTCCCCTGAGCTATTTTTTGGGTCTAGAAGTGTCTCGTAATGCTGGAGGTTATTATTTATCTCAAGCAAAATATGCATCTGATCTTCTTTCACGAGCTGGCATCACGGATAGCATAATTGTGTCCACCCCTTTGGAACTAAATTGCAAGCTCACTCCTCGTGATGGATCTTCCCTTACTAATCCTACATTGTACCGCCAACTCGTAGGGAGTCTTGTTTATCTTACCGTTACTCGTCCGGATATAGCTTATGCCATTCATCTGGTCAGTCAATTCATGTCTGCTCCTCGATCGACTCATTTCTCGGCAGTTCTTCGAATACTTCGCTATGTCAAAGGCACTATCTATCATGGATTACATTTTTCTCGCCAATGTTCTTTGGTATTATCTGGCTACACTGATGCTGATTGGGCAGGCGATCCAGTGATCGTCGATCTACTACTGGTTATTGTTTCTTTCTAGGTGATTCACTCATATCCTGGCGCAGCAAGAAACAAACAGTTGTTTCTCGATCTAGTGCGGAATCAGAATATCGGCCCTATCTGATGCCACATCTGAATTAATTTGGTTACGGTGGTTATTAACTGATATGGGCATCACTCCTCTTCGCCTACAGACTTCATTGTGACAATTCAAGTGCCATCCAAATTTCTCACAATGATGTTTTTCACGAGCGTACGAAACATATAGAAATTGACTGTCATTTTGTCAGGCATCATGTGTGAAAGATGGTACCATCCGTTGGTCTCAATCTCGTCAGAAAATCAGACCGCAGACATTTCACCAAAAAACATCTTCCATCTCGTTTTAAAGATCTATTGAGCAAACTCAAGTTGTCCTCTACGATTCACCTTGAGTTTGAAGGGGGGGGGGGGGTGTTACCGTATGGATAAGATAAATAACTAGGAAATAATTATTAGTATTTGATTTACGTAATTCTAGCCTTAATTGTATAGCTTTATTATAGCTATCTTGTCCGTATTTAGCTTAGTTCTTCTTGTATAAATAGTATGTACCAATGTTATAGGGAAAAAGAAAGAACCATATTTTCATACTATGTCATTATTCAAACATTAACAAATATTACTGATAAAATGGGCAAAGACATTACGTATTATCACCATAATTATCACAAAACTCAACATAATCTTTTTTGACAATACTAGTAAGACTTTAGTATGGGCAAAGACGTTACGTATTACTATCTAATCATCTCAGGTATTGACCAACTAATCATCCCAAAGGTAGAGCTTCCCACACTAATCCAAAACAAGGTCTCAATTTCTATCGTGTGTTGTACATGTGTGTTGACAATGACTGCTCCACCATTTTGTTGTTGTTTACCTGTATTTTTTTGTTTTTGTTTCTTTTGTGCACATCAGTTATGATATGAAATTTTGAACATATTAGTAATTTAATATTAATTGTATATTGTAATAGGTTTTCAAGTTTCGTTTTCAAATTTTGATCACGTGAAATGGATCGAAGGTCTCACAAGAAAATGCAATGTGAATTGTGATAATGTTTTTTAGAAAGTTGACTTTTGTTTAATAATACTTATTTGAACATTCTACGGATTATTACAAATTTTCTTGAGTTTTTTGTTTGTTAAGCATTAGATAATATTTCTTAATATATATGCCAGATTGAAGAATGGCATGTACGACTGATTTCCGATGGTAAATGGCGAGAACGAAAAAAGATAATGAGTAAAAATCTTTGTGGGGTAAAATATAATAAAGAGCAATTGTGTTACTTATTTGGAATAGTAATAGAGGAAAAAGTAATATTAAAAGTATTTGTGGGGAAAATAAAAATAATATTAGTATAAATGAAAATGTAGATTAGTTTTGTAATATGGTAGAGAAAATTATCTAGTTTTGTAATAACAGTATTAAAATAACACTATAGTGACATTCTCTCGTTCGATGCCTGCTTCGCCGTTGGTCGCTCGGTACCATGGTTCCTTCTTGCTGTTCACTAGTAATTATATGTTCAGGTGGTCGTCGCCACACTACTTACTGCCTGTTGCTCGATGCTTGTTCGTCCAAGCTAGCCTGGCTTTCGTCCATGATCAGTAAATCACGCGTCTCTCATATCTCTTTATTCTGTTTATTTTGAGTACCTCCCATTAAATATATGAAACACCCTTTTTCAATTATTTGTAGCGGTTATTTTTTTTATCTTAGGAGCTGTTTGACACTGATTTGGTTATTTATGCATATGTGTTTGTTGATAATGACGTTGACACGTCATAGGTTGTTGTCAACTGAGTTTTGCAGTTTCCTCGCTTCTTTCACTCAAGTTTTTAGCCGGCCTCATTAATTGTTCGTTGCTCGTCCCACCAATCGTCGCTGCTCACTGTATTATCTATTTTGCTCAAATACTAAATCTGCTATCTGATTGATGTTTCTTCATGCTAGGTAAGTTTCTTGAAGTGTTTGGACGCGTGCCTTCCTATTGACACCTTACTTGTAAGCAATACTTTGTGTTGTTGGATGTTCAGTAAAGTATTCCATGTTCAATTCCTTTTTGTTTCTATTCTTGTTGAAGACTTATAACCAGCGGACATTTGTAACGACTCACGAGGTGGAGATTCTTGTCTTGCTTGGAAGTTGAGAGGCGAAAGAGTATTTGGAAGGGTCAGCGGACATTTGTAACGACCCTCGACATCGTGGGTTTCTGTATTTAAGGGGCTCCGCGTCTATTATTATTATTATAATAAGGGTTTCCCTTTTTTGTTGGGGTTTCTCCCATCTCCGCGGGACGTTATTATTGTTTCGAGTAATATTCCCCCTTACCAGTTGCGGTAACTTGCTTTTGTAAGGGACTAGGGGTTTATTATTATTTACATATCCCAGTCCAGTTCTTCCCGAGCTGTTTTCCAGTTGAACTGGACTAGGGTTATAGTCCGATGGGCGTACAAAGTTTAATACCTTTGAGGGTGCATCCTTCAACGTTCCTTGAAGGCAGTAGAGCGTCTTAAACGACTTAGTCCATGACTGGAATACCGCGGACAGCTTCTGGTTCTCTTGGGCCTTTTACTCGGCTGCCTCCTTTAGCCTGTGGTTTTCTTCCTCAAGTTGGGTGATTCTCTCAACTAGAAGGCAGGTATCCCCTGTACCGGCGCCTTGCCCCTTTTCAGATACTTTCAGGTTTTCATAAAGCTTACAGTATTCGTCTGCCATGTCTTGAAGAGCGTCAAGTAGCTCTTCGTAGGTGAACTCTGGAGCTGACTGGTCGTCCTCCTGGATTGGCTGGTCCGCCATTAGGCATGCAAGTTCTTCCCCGCTCTCGTGCTCGCTAGCTCCTCTTTTGAGCTAGTTTCCTCTAAATTGGTAAAATCCCATTTGAGCGTAGTTTTCCGGCTATCAGGGCACGAGACTTGCTTTTGATCGATTCCTTTTCTTTTAGGGCAGTCAGCGATGAAATGCCCTTTCCTGCCACAATGATAGCACACGTTAGATTATTCATTTCTATCAGTGTGCTTACCTCGTGATGGCTTGTTCGGAGTTCTCTTCATGAGTCTCCCGAACTTTTTTGAAGAGAGAGCCATCGCCTCCTTGCTCATCTCCTCAGCATCAGGTAGATGTTTCCAAGACGGCCAAGGCTTTGATCGGTTTGTACTGGCGTCGTTTACTCCATTCTCATCTGGAGTTCGACCTCATAGGCCTTCAGATCTGCAAAAAGGTCATGCAACATTAGTTTACTTAGGTCTTTCGACTCTCGCATGGCCATAGTCTTGACGTCCCATTCTCGTGGGAGAGCTTTCATGACTCTAATTGCCATGTCCCTGTTTTCGAGCTTTCTTTCCAACGCTGAGAGGTCATTGATGATGGAGCAGAACCGCTCCTAGTAATCTTCCATGGTCTCCCCTAGCTCCATTCTAATGGTGTCGTATTTCTAGACAGCTACGGCGAGCTTGTTCTCCTTTATCTGCGCGTTTCCTTTGCAGATCTGGCAAGTTTGGCCACACCTCCTTCGCGGTTGAGCACGTCATAACTTGCCTGAAGATGCCCACGTCCAATATTTTGAACAGGGTGTCTGGCAATGTTTTTGAGGTTTGCCTTCCTCCTCTCCTCCGTCGTCAGCTCGCCTCTTTCTTTCGGAATATCTTCCGGCTCGTTGGGATGGTCGGCGCCACGACTGGATTTCTTTTCTTAAACACGAAAGGACTTGTGTTTATCACGTCGATCATCTCGTGCTCTTTACCACGTCCTATAGTTTATACATTTTTTGTTTGATAGGTTAATCCATATCACAAGAAGCACACGTTGACGTAAGGGTACGAAATATCCAAGTGAAAAGGTCGGATTCTTCGCAAGAGATCATAACCTTTGACTACTTTTGTTGAACAATCACCGTAAATTTGTTCGACTTCTCTCCGAAAATAATATTTTTCAGTATATCGACTTCCAAAATCAGATTTCGCATGAGTTGGACAAGTATCACTTAAACATTGATGCGTAAGATTTTGTATGTACGTTTTTATATATATTTATTATAATATGTATATAATTATCCATCGCATACGAGATGCGATGGATATATGTTCTGTAAAGTATTCCATGTTCAATTCTGTTTATCTTCTTGTTGAAGACTTATAACCAGCGGACATTGGTAACGACTCAGGAGGTGGAGATTCGTGTCTAGCTTGAAGTTGAGAGGCGAAAGAGTATTTGGAAGGGTCATTGGACATTTGTAACGACCCTCGGCATCGTGGGTTTCTGTATTTAAGGGGCTCCGGTCTATTATTATTATAATAAGGGTTTCCCTTTTTTGTTGGGGTTTCTCCCATCTCCGCGGGACGTTATTACTGTGTTTCGAGTAATATTCCCCCTTACCAGTTGCGGTAACTTCCTTTTGAAGGGACTGGGGTTTATTATTATTTACATATCCCAGTCCAGTTCTTCTGGAGCTGTTTTCCAGTTGAACTGGACTAGGGTTATAGTCCGATGGGCGTACAAAAGTTTATTACCTTTGAGGGAGCGTCCTTCAACGTTCCTTGAAGGCAGTAGAGCGTCTCAAACGACTTAGTCCATGACTAGAATATCGCGGACATCTTCTGGTTCTCTGAGGCCTTTTGCTCGGCTGTCTCCTTTATCCTGTGGTTTTCTTCTTCAAGTTGAGTGATCTCTCAACTAGAAGACAGGTATCCTCCTGTACAGGCGCCTTGCTTTTTTAGATACTTTCAGGTTTTCATAAAGCTTACAGTATTCGTCTGCCATGTCTTGAAGAGCGTCAAGTAGCTCTTCGTAGGTGAACTCTGGAGCTGACTGGTCGTCCTCCTGGATTGGCTGGCCCGCCATTAGGCATGCAAGTTCTTCCCCGCTCTTGTGCTCGCTTAGCTCCTCTTTTGAGCTAGACTCCTCTAAATCGGTATCATCCCATCTGAGCGTAGTTTTCCCCGGCTATCAGGGCACGAGACTTGCTTTTGATCGATTACGTTTTCTTTTTAGGCCAGTCTGCGATGAAATGCCCTTTCCTGCCACAATGATAGCACACGTTAGATTATTCATTTCTATCAGTGTGCTTACCTCGTGATAGCTTGTTCAGAGTTCTCTTCATGAGTCTCCCGAACTTTTTGATGAAGAGAGCCATCGCCTCCTTGCTCATCTCCTCACATCAGGTAGATGTTTCCACCACGGCCAAGGCTTTGACCGGTTGTACTGGCATTGTTTACTCCATTCTCATGCGGTATACCGTAGCTTTTCTGGCGGTATGAAGCTGCTAGTAAAGAGTCACGGCCTTGAATCACCTCGCAAGTGGCCGTGAATGATGGCAGCAAGCTTAGATGACAAAATACTCAAGTGTCACGGCCGTGAATGGTATGCGAGTACACGTGAACCGCGGCAGAAACATAGCAAATTTGCACCGCCCTCAGTCACGGCCATGACTAGGCATGCGTGCGGTCGTGAACGTAGACAGAAAGCTCAAAGAAGAAATTTTCACCTCTTCACGGCCGTGACTGATCATGTAAGAAGCCGTGACTCACGCCAGAAAGTCCATATTTAGGGTTTAAGCCGCCGTCGCCGCTGTGACTGCTAATGCACGAGGCCGTGAAGGGTTTAAAAAAGGTGAAAAGTCAGCTTAAATGAGTAGTTTACGGCCATGAAGGCCCATTAAGTGGCCGTGAACGTGCCAAATTTCAAGGTTAAGGCCCAAATTCGATGCATAAAAGGGGAGTTCTTCTCAGAACTCAAGCACAACCCCATAGAGATGAAAACTTAGAGAAAAAGAGAGGAGAAAGAACACTAGAAGCTGCTCTTTCATTCGGAGACACTTAAGGGACGATCCAACAACGAAGCCACACTCATTTGCTCGAGGAACGAGAGCTCCACCTCAGAACCGCCATATTCACTTATTAGGGAAGATTTATGAGTTCTCTATCCTCAGTTCCGTTAAATCTCGTTGTTGTTTTGCCTAATATGAGTAGCTAATTCTCTTGTGTGTTTGGGAGTAGATGAATGTTGGGTTAGTCGTAGTTAAGGCGTAGGATAATCGTGAACACGTGTATTCGACTATTTATCGTTCTATGGTATTGGTTCTTTACATCAATATGTCTATGTGTTGATGTGAATGTATGGTACCTCGTTTAGGGCGACAGCTAAATAACGATTAGGCCGTTCGTAGACGTTAGGATTCGAGTATAGGGCGACAGCAAATACTCTATACTCGCCGTTTGGTAATTAATGATCTTAGATTCCCACGAACATTTAGGGCGACAGCAAACTCGTGAGTGGGTAGAAAGTTACCGCGATTTAGTCGATATTCACGTAGGAACGATAATCCGTAGCCTTAGCCGACAACACCCTTCGGGATACGAATCCCGAACACATATTTATGATCTTAAGTCGATCGTATTTTTTCTAGTTGTGCTTCCGTATTCTTCTGTTTCATTAGGTTGCTTTGTTAAATTAGTATGTAGTATAAACAAATCCTGCTATTTTATTTAGGTTAAATATCGAGTCGATAGGTCAATACTAGTAATCAATTTATTCCTCGTTTTCGATACTCGGATATTCGCTATAGCTATATTACAAACGATAGGTACAGTGCCTATCGCGCGTGGTTCTAGTTATAATATTTTCGTTTTAATTATTACTTGACGTACTTGCACGAACCTATAATGTATTAACGTACACGCTCGCGATCAAGTTTTTGGCGCTGTTGCCGGGGAGTAAATTGATATTAGAAACACCGTAGTTCGGTAATTTAGCCACTATTATTTGTTAATTTTTCGTTTCAATAATTTGCGTTTTAAGTGTTCAAGTGGATTAGTTAGTTATTAGTTTCGTTTCTCACTCGTTTTGCCTTTCCAAGTAATTATTATTTGCTTTATTCCTTCAAGTTGTCTGTCATTCCTTCGCTAATTTTGCTTCCGCTCATTGAAGGTACTGTTTGACAGTGGATGACCCGTAGCCACCCATCAGGTCCCATTGTTGAAGGAGATCCAGAATTCGAGCGAAAATTACGAAGGCAACTCAGGTACAATTCCGAAGGCACGGCTAGTAACTATCAGGAAGCGCTAGTTAGCTACTCAGAGGACAATTCTCAGGAGTCGGCAGAAAATTATCGAACAGAGGCGTCCGTAGACAATCAAGAGACAGAACTCGAGATGGCAGACTGCAGAGTGCCCGTCCACCAAGACCAAGAAGAGGAACAATCTCTACAAGATCTACTCAAGAGCGCTCTCTAGGCAGTACCGAATCGGCGATTGTGATTCCACCGATCGAGAACAACAATTTCGAGTTGAAGCATGCTTGGCTTCAAATGATCTTTCAGACGGCTCAATTCGAGGGGAACCCTGATGATGATCCATACTCCCACCTGAATGCCATTTTAACAGTAACGGACACCATCAAGATTAACGGAGTCCCGAGTGACGCGATCAAGCTGATGTTATTTCCATTCTCACTCAAGTACAGGGCGAAGGACTGGTTGGAAATGCTACCGCCCCAGTCTACTTGGGAAGAGCTGCGAGCAGCATTTATCGGCCATTACTTTCCATAGGTATTAAGGTTGAAGACGGAGATCTCCCTTTTTTCACCAGAAGGATTCAGAGAATCTTTACGAGGTGTGGGAGAGGTACAAGTCTCTATTGAAGAAGTGCCCACAACACGGGATATCGAAGGCCGCCATGATCAATCGATTTCACGAAGGCCTCAATGATCAAACCGTTCATATGCTAGATGGAGCCGCGGGAGAAGGCTCGTGAAGCTCAATGCCACAGACGCCTGGAATCTAATCGAAGACTGCTCGAGGAACAGCTTCATGAGAGGCAATACGAGGATAAAGACTCCACGAGTGTTTGGGGTGAGCGAGGAGACCGCTACAAATGCCAAGTTCGAGGCTGCAACAACAGATTGCAGCCACCAATTCCCAGCTTCAGACGGTGATCAACACACTACTTCCAAAGGCCGGGCAAACACAGCCTGTGCATGCCGTGATGACGACCACATAATCTCAGAAGCTATACACACCACAGTGCGAGATTTGTGGCGCAGCTCATGAGACCTCAGAGTGCCAATTAGGACAGTCATTAGAGCATGTGGACTATATGGGGAATTACCAAGGCCAACGGAGTCTTCAACCTCGAGCGCATCCAAATCTGGCGTATGGGAACCAAAACCACCATGGACAAGGGCCGCCGGGATTCCAACCTAGACCATCTGGTTTCCAAGGAGGAACATCACGTCCGTATCAGAATGCGTCTGTAGGGTCAGGATTCGATGATATGAGGGAAATGAAGGATATGATGAAGACGCTACTCACAAATTTCAGCAACACCACTTGATACACGTAACGTAGTACGTTTATCATAGTATTTAATTGGCTCATAATAGAGTTTTTGTAGTCGTTTTATGCACTTATTAACCCTATTTCTGCTTGTTTTGGTATTATAAGGCTTTAGGACAAGTTTCGGGCGAAAAGGAGCAAAAACGAGGCAAAACGGCGCGAAAATGATGAAAACTGGTGAAGGTCACGGCCGTGACACATAGTGCACCTGGCCTGACACTTGGCAGAGAGTTAGACTGAAGATGGTCACGGCCGTGACACTTCTTGCACTAGGCCGTGACCCATAGCAGCAGCAGCATTAGAAAATTCATAGCTCTCAATCCAGACCTCGGATTGAGAATTCCTTTGGTCAGAATCAAGATTGGCGAGTCTTCTATCTATGGTTAAAATTTCAGGTCAATCGGACATCGTTTACCCCCCCATCCGAGAGAAATACGAAACTGCCGCAAAGCTGTTGAGGGGGTCACGGCCGTGCACTACTGCACCAGGCCGTGACGAACGGCAGTGAGCTCATTTTTTGCCCGAGAGTGTCACGGCCGTGACCGATCTTGTCCCAGGCCGTGACCATGTCGAATTTCACTATAAAAGCCCGATTTCAATCCAGAAAAGGAGGATTCTCACCAGATATCAATCCTAATTCATAAGAGACGAATTACAGACGCCAGAAACGCGGAATTTCATTGGAGAAGCGCGAGAGATGGATCAACGACGCAATCACGCCAAATTGAAAGCAGAACGAAGATTCATCTGTGCCACCATCCCAGATCATCAGTATTCAAGATCATGAATTCTTCTTCTTCGTTTCTTATTTCTTTCGTTGTTTTCCCGTCAATTATGCGTAGCTAAATCCCCTATGTGTTTGGGATTAGATGAACGCTAGGATATTTCGTAATTAAGACATATGTTTAATCGTGACTCGTGTTTATGACTTTTTATCTGTCTATGAAATTGTTTCGTCGCTTTAATATGTCTATGTGTTAAAGTGATCGTGTGGAAAATTGTTTAGGGCGACAGCTAAACAACGATTAGGCCATTCGTAGAAGATAGGATTCGAGTATAGGGCGAAAGCAAATACTCGATCCTCGCCTTTAGTAATTACTGAACCTTAGATCCCCGCGAGCGTTTAGGGCGACAGCAAACTCGTGAGCGGACAATGGCACGTAAGAGGTGTGTTGCGTCGGTGCGATGGTGGCCACGGCGTTCACGGGCTGAGTTTGCCTGGACTTGGGAAGTAATGCGCCAATCACCATCTGCAACTGGGAGTTCGTCGAGGCGATTTGTTGCTGAAGTGCCTCGATTTTAGCGTTAGTGTCTGTCTCCTCGCTCACTCCGAACACACCGGGTGTCTTCATCTGGTATTGCCCCTCATGAAGCTGTTCCTCGAGTAGTCCTCGATCAGATTCCAAGAGTCGGTAGCATTGAGCTTCACGAGTCCTCCTCTTGCGGCTCCGTCTAGCATATGGACAGTCTGGTCATTGAGCCCCTCGTGAAATCGGTTGATCTGGGCTGCCTTCGACATCCCGTGCTGCGGGCACCTCTTCAGTAGCGCCTTATATCGCTCCCACACCTCGTAGAGGTTTTCTGAGTCCTTCTGATGGAATAGGGAGATCTCTGTCTTTAACCTTAGCACCTTCGCCAGCGGGAAATAGTGGCCGATAAACGCGGCTCGCAGCTCCTCCCATGTAGTGATTGAGCGAGGTGGCAACATCTCCAGCCAGTCCTTCTCTCTGAACTTCAGGGAGAACGGGAACATCACCAACTTAATTGCATCGCCCGAGACCCCGTTGATCTTGATGGTATCGGTCACCGTCAAGAATGCTTTCAGGTGGGAATAGGGGTCGTCATCGGGATTGCCCTCAAACTGGGCCGTCTGGAAAATCATCTGAAGCCAAGAGTGCTTCAGTTCGAAGTTATTGTTCTCGATTGGTGGGATGACAATCGCCGACTCCGTACCGCCTAGCGCGGCATTCTTGAGAAGGTCCTGAAGTGATGGTTCCTCCTCGGGAATGTTATGGACGGGCACTCGGTGGTCCGCCATGTCTACTTCTGTGTAGGGACTATCTACGGCTGCCTCTACACGTGAATTTTGAATGGATTCCTGCGAACTATCCTCTGAGTAACTAACTAAGCGGTCCTGAGAGCTAGTGGATGCTCCTTCGGTATCGTACTTAAGCTTCCTTCACAACTTTCATTCGAAATCCGGGTCTGCTTCAACGATGGGGCCCGATGGATGGTTTCGGGTAGCTTCAATAAACGGTAAGTTAATATGTAGTTCTTTGCACATACCCATAAATCTGCCAATTAGTGCCTCGTCTTTGTCCTTCTTCAACCGTGCTGGATAGGGAATCTTCGGCTGGTACGGCATCACTGGTGGCCGCTCATTCTCCCTCGCTTTTTCTATTTCGGGTGCAGCCTCCTCCGTTTTAGGTTGAACCTTCTCTTTTGTAGGTGCAGCTCCCCTCAACCGAACTGGGTACGGGATCTTTGGTTGATACGGCTTCACGAATGGTCGCGTCTTTCTCTCGTCATCCTTGACCTTCTCGACTCCGTCGCCCTTGCTTTCCTCCACTTCTGGCTCGTCGTGGCCCTCGAAATCGACTTTCTCCTTTAAATTCTGCTTGGTGGGAGCTTCTTGTAATCCTCTCCCGCTCCTCAGGGTTACCGCATTGCAATACTCCTTGGGGTTTGTCTCGGTGTAGCTCGGAGTGATCCTTGATTTTGCCCCGCCATTTGGTTTGCTAATTGCCCCACTTGCTGCTCCAATCTCTTGATCGAGGCATCTGTATTCTGAGCACGCAAGTCGTTTGCGTCCATGTACTCCTCCATCTTCGTCATTCGGCTTTCGTGGGCTGCGGTGGTGCTACTTAAATTCGTGAGAAGTGCCTTCATCATGTCCTTCATCTCCCTCATGTCGTCGGATCCTCCTGCGGGCGCATTCTGGTACTGTCGTGGTGGCCCATTTTGGAATCCGGACGGTCGGGGGTGAAATCCTGGCGGTCCTTGGCCCTGATGGTTCTGATTCCCGTACGCGAGGTTTGGATGAAAATGTTCCATTAATTCTAGGTAGACCATTCTTAGCTACAGGCGAGACCATGATAGATGTTAGGAATGGAACATTAACCTTGACAGTAGACGGCAAAAAGTTACATTCAATATGGCTAATTCGATGAAAAAGAGCAACGAGCAAGATGATAAATGCTATTTCTTAGATGTCTTTGAGCGTGATTTTCTCTTTTCTGTGCAAGGTCTGTCACAGGTCAGCAAGCATGATAGGCACACGATTATGGAAATCGATAAGTGTGGAGAGGAGATCGACGAACCCATCATAACCATCGACGAGAGCAGCGAAGAAGTTAAGGACAAGAGCCCAGTCGAGGAGCGAGCGCCACTAGAGTTGAAATCGTTGCCCGGTGAAAGGAGACACCGCCAAGGTATGGATGTAGGCGAGGAAAACTTAAGCAGAAAAGAGATGCTGTACCTCGACTTCCAGCCACCCTAAGCGAACGAAAGCACGTCCGGCTAAAGACGGTAAAGAAAGCGCTTCTTGGGAGGCAACCCAGGTTTTATCTATCTAGTATTTTTTTATTATGCCTATTATTACAATTCATGTTTTTCTGTTACGTTTAGTTTTCCTTTTAGTCATGTCAGGCATCACGCGTCACGATATGACAACCATCACGAGTCTAGTCACGACCACGTCAATATTTTTCGTCAGGGAAGTTTCGTTCTCTTACACCTACTTTTCCCTTTCGTTTATTCAATTTTTACGTTGAGGACAACGTACGGCTTAAGTGTGGGGATGGGAATTTAGGTTGAGAATGTACGTGAAATTTTTTTTATGACCGTGTCCGTGAGAATGTGCGTGAAATTTTTTTATGACGTGTCCGTGAGCTATCAATTTTGTTAGAAAGGCATGAATAATTAAAATCAGGCATGATTGTTTGCGTTTATCTCGAGTTGGTTTGCATGTTATGAAATCCTTGTGAGCAATTCGGATATGCATGACTGATTGAATCATGTTTGCCTGAATATATATAGCACTGTTTTGAGAGATTCGTACACATAACCCTGTTTCATGTGAGAGTTTGAGCCTGACGAGCTTATGCTCATTTTCTTGGTTATGTGACGTGCCTAGTCTACATCTCTCTAGAACTTGCCTGTCTGATGCGTGTTTGAAACTGTTTTTGGTATCTTAGTGTGAAGATGATGAGGGCATTAGGAATTAAGTCCAGAGCCAAAATTGCCCACCATGACTAACCCCACTAGTTAGCCACTTTGAGCCTGAGCCTATTCGTTGCTTACCTCATATGATATGAAATGCCCTTGACCCGTACAAGCCTCCAGAGATTATATGAACCCAAATTCATTAGAATAGAGCAGAAGTCGAACTTGAGAGTTACTATTTCAGTGTACGATTTGATGTTCTTCTCTGCTATTCGTGAAATGACTCGCCCCTGACTTGACCATTTTCTGAAATGACCTGATCCCTTTCATAAGCATGCCCATAAACCTTTTGGCAAGATATAGGTTTTGGTAATAAGTATCCCTAGGTACACGGCATTCGCTGTGACGATGTATTCTTTGCGACAAAAACCGAACCTTGATGTTTTAGGGAATAAGGGCAGTGCACTAGAGCGTAATTAAGGGGAAAGGGCAGAAAATGAAAGGGAACTGAGTTGACAGGGGTCGGGCAGAAAAGTCTAGGATTTCGGAGCGAGAACGTTGAGTCTTATGTTGGGGCATGTGACTATCAATTTGATCATGCTATATTCTTTGAATTTTCGCTTATGTGTCCTAGCTTTAAGATTACGTGTTCAATATCTATGCTTGTCAAGTCATTATTATTTGACCCGAGAAGACCCATGAAGATCCTCAGATTTATGCTTGCCACTTTAAGTAGTAGACATTGCGATTAGCTTGCAAGCCTATGGTAGGGGGGTCGGACTAGTGCACGATTTGAGTGATTCACTATATGTTAACCTATACAGTGAGTGATTTGAGCGAATCCCTGTGAGGTATGAGTCTCGATTGACAATGCGAAGGAAGTTTAGGTCAACAAGTGCAAGTCATTAGTGCGATGTCCATGATTGTTTGCTTGATTCCGTTTTGTGCTTTCTAGCTTTGTTGATAAATTGCGAACAATTGTGCCGTTATCTTGATCTGATGCCTTTTCTGACTTCTAATTTACTTGAGGACAAGCAAATGCTTAAGTGTGGGGAGGTTTGATAAACGTAACGTAGTACGTTTATCATAGTATTTAATTGGCTCATAATAGAGTTTTCGTAGTCATTTTATGCACTTATTAACCCTATTTCTGCTTGTTTTGGTATTATAAGGCTTTAGGACAAGTTTCGGGCGAAAAGGAGCGAAAACAAGGCAAAACGGCGCGAAAACGATGAAAACTGGTGAAGGTCACGGCCGTGACACATAGTGCACCTGGCCGTGACACTTGGCAGAGGTTAGACTGAAGATGGTCACGGCCGTGACACTTCTTGCACTAGGCCGTGACCCATAGCAGCAGCAGCATTAGAAAATTCATATCTCTCAATCCAGACCTCGGATTGAGAATTCCTTTGGTTAGAATCAAGATTGGCGAGTCTTCTATCTATGGTTAAAATTTCAGGTCAATCGGACATCGTTTACCCCTCCATCCGAGAGAAATACGAAACTGCCGCAAAGCTGTTGAGGGGGTCACGGCCGTGACACTACTGCACCAGGCCGTGACGAACGGCAGTGAGCTCATTTTTTGCCCGAGAGTGTCACGGCCGTGACCGATCTTGTCCCAGGCCGTGTCCATGTCGAATTTCACTATAAAAGCCCGATTTCAATCCAGAAAAGGAGGATTCTCACCAGATATCAATCCTAATTCATAAGAGACGAATTACAGACGCCAGAAACGCGGAATTTCATTGGAGAAGCGCGAGAGATGGATCAACGACGCAATCACGCCAAATTGAAAGCAGAACGAAGATTCATCTGTGCCACCATCCCAGATCATCAGTATTCAAGATCATGAATTCTTCTTCTTCGTTTCTTATTTCTTTCATTGTTTTCCCGTCAATTATGCGTAGCTAAATCCCCTATGTGTTTGGGATTAGATGAACGCTAGGATATTTCGTAATTAAGACATATGTTTAATCGTGACTCGTGTTTATGACTTTTATCTGTCTATGAAATTGTTTCGTCGCTTTAATATGTCTATGTGTTAAAGTGATCGATCGGTGTGGAAAATTGTTTAGGGCGACAGCTAAACAACGATTAGGCCATTCGTAGAAGATAGGATTCGAGTATAGGGCGAAAGCAAATACTCGATCCTCACCTTTAGTAATTACTGAACCTTAGATCCCCGCAAGCGTTTAGGGCGATAGCAAACTCGTGAGCGGGTAGGAAATTACTGCGATCTAGTCAGAATCACGTAGGAGCGAGAATTCATTGTCTTAACCGAGAGTACCTAGCGGGATTCGAATCCCGAGCACATCTCTATTATCTGAAAGTTTTCACCAGTTTAGGCGTATTCTTTTAGTCTCTCGTTGATTTAGGAGTAATCTGTTAGGATAGTCCGTAACACCACCGGCATATTTTATTTAGGCTAAATATCGAGTCGATAGGTCACTACTAGTACTTGATTTATTCCTTGTGTTCGATACTCGTCTACTCACTTTACTGCACTACACACGATAGGTCCACTGCCTATCGCACGTCGGTGATAGTAATTAGGTATTCGTTTTAATTATTACTTGTCGCACTTTTCATTCACACACCACGTGTCGATCACCACTCAAGCCCAAAAGAGTCGAATGACTAAGATGGAAGAGTACATACGTGCCCAGAATATCGATGCCTCTATCAAGAAATTGGAGCAACAAATGGGCCAGATGGTGAAGCAGTTGGCTGAGCAAACTCAAGGATCACTTCCAAGTTACACCGAGCCAAACCCTAAGGAATATTGCAAGGCAGTGACCCTGAGGAACGGAAGAGAGTTGTAAGAGGTACCCCCCAAGAAGAAGTCAAATGATAAAGTTGAGGTCGAGATCCACGATGAGCCAGAAGTGGATGTAAGCAAGGGAGACGATGTTGAGAAAACCGAAGCTGAGAAGGAGAACGCCGAAGCTGAAAAGGAAAGGGTCGAGCCTGAAAAAGGAAAGGCAAAGGAGATCGAGCAACCACCGGTGAAGCCATACCAGCCAAAGATCCCCTACCCAGCTCGGCTTAAGAAAGACAGAGACGAGGCGCAGTTCGGTAAATTTATGAACATGTGTAAAGAATTAGATATTAATTTACCATTTGTTGAAGCTATTATGCAGATGCCCAGCTTCGCCAAGTTCTTGAAGGACCTATTGACAAACAGGAGGAAGCTCGAACATGTTTCCACGGTATGTCTACGAGGGGAATGCTCGGCGATACTTCAGAACAAGATGTCGAAGAAGCTCAAAGACCCAGTGAGTTTTACGATTCCATGCCTTATAGGAGATTTAGTTGTTGAACGTGCTTTAGCTGATCTAGGAGCTAGCATAAATTTAATGTCATATTCCATGTCTAAGCGCTTAGGACTAGGTGAGCCACGGCCACTAGGATGAGCCTTCAATTAGCTGACAGATCGTTAAAATACCCTAGAGGAGTTATTGAGGATGTCCTAGTTAAGGTAGGTAAATTCGTGATTCCCGTCGATTTTGTTATCTTAGATGTGGAAGAGGATGTAATGTCCTATTGACACTAGGTAGACCATTCTTAGCTACCGGTGAAACGATGATAGATGTTAGAAAGGGGACGTTAACTTTGACGGTAGATGGCGAGAAGGTTACGTTCAATAATGGCTGAATCGATGAAGAAAAGTAATGATCATAATGATAAGTGTTATTACGTTAGATGCCTTTGAGCACAATTTTCTCTTTTCTGTGCAAGGTCTATCACAGGTTTCGAGCGAGGAGGACACCAGAATGATTATGGCAATCAACGAGTATGGGGAGGAAGTCGACGAGCCCATTATAGCTATCGACGAGAGTAGCGAAGAAGACAAGGAAAAGAGCTCGGTCGAGCAGCCACCGGTCCTAGAATTGAAGCCGCTGCCCGACCACCTTGAGTACGCATTCCTTGGCAGCAACGGAGGGCTACCGATCATCATCCCATCAAGCCTCGACGACGGACAGAACGGCCAGCTCTTGGACGTGTTGAGAGCCCATAAGAAGGCGATAGCGTGGAAGATATCCGACATAAGGGGTATCAGTCCGAGCTACTGCACGCATAAGGTCCTCATAGAGGATGATTTCAAGCTGGCCGCGCAACGTCAAAGTCGACTTAACCCCAATATGAAGGATGTCGTGAAGAAAGAAGTGATTAAGTTGTTCGACGCAGGGATGATTTACCCCATTTCAGATAGTGCGTGGGTAAGTCCGGTCCAAGTGGTTCCTAAGAAGGGAGGTATGACGGTCATCACGAACGACAAGAACGAGTTGATTACAAGGACCGTTATTGGGTGGCGTGTGTGCATCAACTACAGAAAATTGAACGACGCCACAAGAAAGGACCATTTTTCCTTACCATTTATCGACCAAATGTTAGAAAAACTATCTGGTCACTCATTTTACTGTTTTCTTGATGGTTTATCAGGATACCTGCAGATTCCTATTGCACCGGAGGACCAGGAGAAGACCACATTCACCTGCCCTTCGGTACATTTGCGTATCGAAGAATGCCATTTGGTCTGTGCAATGCTCCAGCCACCTTCCAGCGATGTATGATGGCAATATTAGACGAGTTGGTAGGCGAGGTAATGGAGGTGTTTATGGATGATTTTTTTCTGTGTTTGGATCATCGTTCGATGTTTGTCTTGCTAATCTGAAGCTCGTACTCGCACGTTGCGAGGATACAAATTTGGCACTTAATTGGAAAAAGTGTCACTTTATAGTTCGAGAGGGTATAGTTTTGGGACACAAGATTTCCTCTAAAGGAATCGAAGTGGACCAAGCTAAGTTAGAGACGATAGAAAAACTACGTGTTCCCTCGAACGTGAGATCAATTAGGAGTTTTCTAGGACATGCTGGGTTCTATCGTAGGTTCATAAGGATTTTTCTAAAATTGCTCGACCCATGTCTAGATTACTTGAGAAAGATGCTCCGTTTGAGTTTAATGATGAATGCTTGCATGCTTTTAATCTACTTAAGGAGCGGTTGATCGCAGCACCAATTATGGTCGAAAGTTTATTGTTTTCACTGACCACTCTGCCCTTAAGTATCTACTAGCGAAGCCGGACGCCAAGCCTCGGCTGATCAGATGGATCCTACTTCTTCAAGAATTTGATATAGAGATCCGAGACAAGAAAGGTGCAGAGAATCTGGCGGCGGATCACCTCTCTCGACTAGAGGAGTCCGAAATTTATAACAAGGACGTCAAGGAGATTCAATACATGTGGTAAGTGATGATATTCCTTGGTTTGCAGATTCTGCTAATTATTGTAGCGAGGGTTCTTCCAAAAGGGTATACAAGTCAGCAAAAGAAGAAATTCTTTTCTGACTTGAAGTACTACTTCTGGGAAGATCCGTACTTTTCAGGTGCTGTGCAGATCAGGTGATACGACGATGTGTTGCTTCCCCTGAGACGACAAAGATCCTTAGTCACTGCCATAGCGGACCAACTGGAGGGCACTACGCAGCCAACCGAACTGCTCAGAAGGTACTGGAAAGCGGTTTCTATTGGCCTACGATTTTCAGAGACGCCCAACGGTACGTTGAAATTTGTGATCAATGTCAGTGCGCAGTCTCGAGACGCGATGAAATGCCTCAAAACTTTATTTTAGTTTGTGAGATTTTTTATGTTTGGGGTATAGACTTCATAGGTTCGTTTCCTAGCTCGTATAATAATAAGTACATTCTGGTTGTTGTAGACAATGTGTCTAAGTGGGCCGAGGCGCAAGTTTTACCCACGAACGATGCTAGGGTTGTTGTTCGATTCTTACGAGCACTATTTTCACGATTTGGGGCACTTAGATGCATCATTAGCGATAGAGGCACTCATTTCTGCAACACCCAATTTGAACGTACACTAGAGCGTTATGGTGTGAGACACAGCTTATCCACCCCGTATCACCCTCAAGCTAGCGGTCAGGTAGAAGTAGTGAACCGCGAGTTAAAATGTATCCTTGAGAAAACTACAGATGGGAACCGTAAAGAGTGGGCTAATAAGCTTAATGATGCACTATGGGCGTATAGGACTGCGTATAAGACACTAATAGGCACTACACCATATAGATTGGTTACGGGAAGGCATGCCACCTCCCTGTAGAAATCGAACATAAAGCCTATTGGGCAATCAAGTCATTGGACATGGATTTTGTGAAAGCCGGCGGAAAGCGGCAACTCCAAATTAATGAGCTAGACGAGTGGCGTTTATCAGCTTATGATAACGCTAGAATGTATAAGGAGCGTTCAAAAGCCTACCATGATAGCAAAATTAGGCACAGACGAGAATTTCAAGAAGGGGACCAAGTCCTCCTCTTTAATTCTCGACTTAGGCTTTTTTCCTGGCAAGCTTAGATCACGTTGGTAAGGACCGTTCACCGTCACTCGTGTTTTTCGGTACGGTACTGTTGAGATTTCAGGTATGGAGCAGGGTACTTTCAACGTGAACGGGCATCGATTGAAGCATTACCATGGAGGCGAGGAAGACTTGAGCGACAAGGAGGTATTATACCTCGACTTTCAGCCAGCATAAGAGCGTAGGAGGTACGTCAGGCTGAGACGTTAAAAGAAGCGCTTCTTGGGAGGCAACCCAGGTATTTTCATTTATGTTTTAGGCATTATAAAAAAGAATTTAATAATCTAAAACTATACATATTAAATTAAATAAAACAATAATAATAATAACATCAAAAAATTTTATTGCGAATATTTAGGATAGTTACAACACAGAATCTAGGGACGAGATATGAACGATAGTTTCACTTCATAAAGGATGGTTACAATACCATTACAACGTGTGAAGGTCCAACACAAAAGCAATTAAGACTGCTAATAACACAAAAGACAGAACAATAGTTTATTTTGCTTCATAAGGGCAGTTACACACAAGTGCACCTTGTGAGAACCCAACACACGAAAGCTAGTAAAACTCCAAACAAACCCAAAAGAAGAGAAAGGTAGAGTGATAGAATATCTAAATTACGACGAATCCTCGCATATTCTTCACTCTCATTCTCACGACCTTGCTGTCCCCAATTCATAGTAAATAAGATTGCTGAAGACGTGGAATTTATGGTAGATGATGCTATTGCGTTGTTCTACCAATGTCTATTTATAGGCATGAATGGCACAAAAACATCATTATCAAACCCAGCAAATCAAATAAATGATACAGACGAATTTTTTACTTTGAGATTTGACGCCGCATGAGAAAGTGATATTTCCTTTGTCGATTATCAGATTCTTCATCGCGCAAATCGTTCTTGGAAAACTCGTCGATTCTTTGTTGTGAAAATATATAAAATAATAATAACCATAAAACTAATAATAATAATATAAAAAAAAAAGAAGAAGATTTATATTCACGGCCAACTCTCTGAGAAGCCACGCCGTGAATCAGAACAAGGACATCTTCCAAGTTTTCTGCCACGATTCACGGCCACACTCATCAGTCTCACGGCCGTGAACAAAGATTCTTCGCCCTCTGCCGCAATTCACGGCCATAAGCTTACCCACTCACGGCCGTGAATTTTACCGCCATAATCCATGTCGCTCACTGCCTCAAGTCACGGCCAGAGGCTTAGACCTCACGGCCGTGACACATGCGGGAAATAAAAAATTAAATTTAAATAAAATAATAACAATAATAAAATAATAATAATAAAAATAAAATAAAATAATAAATAATAATAACAAAAAATATAAAAAAAAAAAAGAAGAATGTTCACGCCCTGAGACTCACAAGTCACGGCCGTGATTTTACGAGGCAATGCCACTGCCCGTGTTCACGGCATATGACCTTCTCGGTCGCGGCCGTGAACTCTTTACAACACACACACTGCCCCAAGTCACGGCCTGTGAAAAGGTATTCACGGCCGTGACTCCGACGGGCTACATAACAAAAAAAAATTAAACCATTTCTCTTCTCCCTCTTTCTTTCTCTCCTCTCCCTCACGACCTAAAATTCGCCCACAAACCCACCGTCGGCCACATCTGACCACCAAACACACCGCCAAACACACTCCGGCGAAACACCCAAACCCTCCATAACCTATATTCTCTTAAAATCGCAAGGTACGATTGCTTTTACCCTAATTAGTTTGAATGTCGGGATGTCATCGAAATTTGTTTAATTTGGGTATTACTATACTTTTTCTGCGATCATTACAAGTTATTATCATTACGGACATGCCAAATATGTTGAATTTAACCACGAATTTAGATATGTTATTTTTTTATGAACCCTAATTTTCGAATTTGAAGATTTTCGCAACTGGGTAGATTTTGGTGTTGTCATTCCTCTCTCGTGGTTAGATACTTGCTTTAAACACGATGGGTTTGATAAATTTGTTCATTTCGTCCATCAATTTTCAATTTGGTACTATAACCCTAATTGCGTTTTTGGGGATTTTCGAAATTGTTGACGGAATTGGGTACTTTTACTGGTTTATTTAGCGTTGATTACTCGTTTGAAGTCGAAGAGTGTGCTTGGTTGATCGATTGTTGCAATTTGAAGGAGTATTTTAGTTTGTCTATTATGTGTTCGACAAAATGCCGCTTTGAATGTTCATATGTTCTTGCTTTAGAATTGTTAATTTTTGTCGCTATGTTGGTCGAGTCGAGCTGTGTTGATTATCTTCTACTCGCCAACTCACATTTGCACTTCTAGGTACTATGGGTAAAAGCCGCTCCGCTGCAGGACGTGATAAGGATTCGAGATCACCGAATTGTCCACGTCGACGCCAAGGCGCGACGTCACTGTTAGATTCTATGCTGCAGTTTGATGATGAGACGCACTAGGCCAGATATAATCGGCTAAAGGGTATGCCGTTCATTCCGACATATCAGATTGATCATGACAAGCTGGCGAAGTATAACATCGACTAGCAAGTGGCTGGGTATGTGTCCCTAAGCGGATGGCTCGAATTCTTTCAAATCGACGAGCCAGCATACAAGGAGTTGACCTTGGAATTCCTATCTACCTTCTCTTTCGACGAATACGGGATGAACGAAGTTAAGTTCCGCGCATTTAACGTGGCCCACATAGTGTATGTAAAAGACATTTGTCGGGCGATTGGAGCGCCGGTACCATATTTCGGGAGCCAAGGACATTTTCCAAATAAGCACTACAAAGATTACCTCGCAAGCCCGTTGGTCCGGCAGGCCTGTTGGCTGAGATTACTCGACCCGGCGAGCCACAATTCATCGTCAAAACATCAAAAGCATCGTCGCTAAGGAGCCCAGGATTGCGCTACCTCCACCGCCTTCTGGCGACCTCGCTCACACCAAGGGGTGACTCGCACGGTGCAATTGGCCTGCGGGATTTGTTCTACTTAGCCAAGATGCAGCGAGGTCAACAGGTGCACTTAGGGGTAGCCATGGCCCATGCCTTTAGCGCTCAGGCAGACGTGCGTAGTCAGGGGAAGCTCGCAGTTGGGCCATTTGTTACGAAGGTTGTCAAAGGACTAAACTTCTGGCCAGCAAATCCATCAGAGATGGAGATCGTGGGTGGGCGTAATCTGGTCAACGAGGAGATGATGCTAAAGATGAAGATGTTGATCAAAGCCCCCACCTGGTCGCGCACGAACAAAGTTTACGTCTGGCACGAGGTTTACCGTGGGCAGACGGACCTCGGCGACGCATTCCCAGAGCCACTAGAAATCGAGGGTGTGGGGCCATTTCCAGTTCATCCCGACACTGCCGGACCTTCCCATTCCTCCGGCTATCACGAGGGCGAGTCGTCAGGTGTAGCTCGTTACGCGTCAGCTGCAGATCTTCAGACATTACGCTAGGAAATGCTGCACTACGACGCGATGAGGAGACTCGGCGCCGCCAGACGAGTATGAGCGTCGAAACGAGGAAGCCCACCGAAGCTACCGCGAAGAGCAACAGCGATATGAACTGGCCTTTCAAGCCATGGAGAACGCGATGAAGCATACACAGGAGTCTGTTCGGCTTGCTCAAGAATCGATGGCTCACCTTCGGCCGCGCCCACCATCGCCCCCACCACCATCTTAGTGTCGTTTATTTTGTTATGTTTTTCTTTTAGTACTTCTTTGTGTTGGTATAGTAATCATGTACTTGTGATGACTATGACTCATTTTGTTATCTTTTATTATTTCCTCAATGCGGTTAATTTTCTTTTTAGTGTTTTCAGGAAGCATGACACAAACTCAGCTAAGACTCAAAATATTTCAAAATCAGTTGAAACAACCATGTCCAACTACATCAAATGCTCGAGGCAGGACCACGCCATTTTTTCAGGGGAGTCACGTTCTTTTCAACTTCTTTTACCTTCCTTTTATTTATTTTACACGTTGAGGACAACGTGCATCTTAAGTGTGGGGAGGGGGAATTTTGTTGAAACTTTACGTGAAATTTTTTATGATGTGCTGTGGCTATTAAATCTATAGAAGTCTGGCATGATTGTTTGCCTTCATCTCAAAGTTGGATTGCATACTAGGGAGTCTAGTGAGCGATAAAGACATGCATCAGTGATTTAATCTTTTCAGCATGAATAGATATAGTGTTACTTTGAGAGATTCACACACATAACCCATGTTCCGTTGTGAGAGTTTGAGCTGACGAGCTTTCGCTCATTTTTCTTGGTTGTGTGAGTAGTGCATAATTTACGTCTCACTAGAACTTGCATTGTCTACTACGCATTGAAATTTCTTGTTGTGTTTTTTGTATGAATATGACGAAGGCATTAGGAAATAAGTCCACGGCCAAAATTCCCGATCACGACTGATCACCGTAGTTAGCCACTTTGAGCACAAAGCCTTTTTATTTCTTAAACCTCATATTTTTCATAAGCCGCTAAAACCTTATTTAAGCCTCCAGAGATCATTTGAACCCGAGTTAAGTAGAAGTGAAGGTCGAATATCAAAGTCGAAAAAGCATAGTCGGATGACGCTCCAATACAGCGCCAAGAGCAGTCAAGAACTCCCTCTTCAACAAGTTTCAACTCACAAGTAGTTGGCGAAAGGGCAGAGCACCGCAATGCAAAGGGGTATTCATCAAAGAGAGAGAGAGAGAGAGATAGAGAGAGAGAGAGAGAGAGAGAGAGAGAGAGAGAAATGGTATGGCTGCTGGGAAACTGAAGCAAACTATTGCGAAAAGAAAGAAAGAACCTTTCCTTCGATAATCTTCCAGTCTCGTGAATTCCACTCATCTTTCATTTTGAGACGTGGGAGAAGAAAGGCTTAGTGGAACGTAGCAGGAATAAGAGGAATATGAAGACGGCGTAACCAAAGGGTTAATCCTGGCGCATTTTAGACAATGACATGAAGACCGATACGACTGCTACTCATATATGATTCTACTACAGCCTCATTATTATCTGAACCCATTTAACCAGAAAAAGACCTTCTGATTCATGCTAACTGCTTTAAGTAGTAGATGTGCGATTGACTTGCAAGCATATGGTATAGACTAGATTATTGCATGGATTGAGCGATTCATCGATTTATTAGCCCATACACTGAAGTGATTTGAGCGAATCCCTGTGAGGTGTGGATCTCGATTAGTAGTGCTAAGGAAATTCGTGTCGATTAGTGCTGATTATTATTGCAGTGTCCATAATGCTTGCCTGATTCCATTTTGTGTTTTCCATCTGCTTGGTGAATTGTGAATGGTCATGCCACTATCTTGTTACCTTTTCTTGATTCTAATTTGCTTGAGGACAAGCAAAAACTTAAGTGTGGGGAGGTTTGATAAACGTATTTTTACTACTTTTATTGTTATGTTTATTTGGGTTATAATAGGATATTTTTGGTTATTCATAGATTTCTTGGCTCTAATTACACCCATTTGAATATTGTAGGACCTTCGAACGGTTATCAAGCGAAAAGGGACGAAAACGAGGCGATAACGACGCAAATAGGGCGAAATATGAAGCTGCCAGTAAAGAGTCACGGCCTTCACCTCGCAAGTGGCCGTGAATGATGGCAGCAAGCTTAAATGACAAAATATTCAAGTGTCACGGCCGTGAATGGTGTGCGAGTACCCGTGAACCGCGGCAGAAACATAGCAAATTTGCACTGCCCTCAGTCACGGCCATGACTAGGCATGCATGCGCCGTGAACATAGACAGAAAGCTCAAAGAAGAAAGTTTCACCTCTTCCGGCCGTGACTGATCATGTAAGAAGCCGTGACTCACGCCAGAAAGTCAATATTTAGGGTTTAAGCCGCCGTCGCGGCCGTGACTGCAAATGCGCGAGGCCGTGAAGGGTTTAAAAAAGGCGAAAAATCAGCGTAAATGAGTAGTTCACGGCCGTGAAGGCCCGTTAAGTGGCCGTGAACGTGCCAAATTTCAAGGTTAAGGCCCAAATTCGATGCATAAAAGGGGAGTTCTTCTCAGAACTCAAGCACAACCCCATAGAGACGAAAACTTAGAGAAAAAGATAGGAGGAAGAACACTAGAAGCTGCTCTTTCATTCGGAGACACGTAAGGGACGATCCAACAACGAAGCCACACTCATTTGATCGAGGAACGAGAGCTCCACCTCAGAGCCGCCATACTCACTTATTAGAGAAGATTTTATGAGTTCTCTATCCTCGGTTCCCTTAAATCTCGTTGTTGTTTTGCCTAATATGAGTAGCTAAATGTCTTGTGTGTTTGGGAGTAGATGAAGGGTTATGTCGTAGTTAAGGCGTAGGATAATCATGAACACGTGTATTCGACTATTTATCGTTCTATGATATTGCTTCTTTACATCAATATGTCTATGTGTTGATGTGAATGTATGGTACCTCGTTTAGGGCGGTAGCTAAATACAATAGCCGTTCGTAGACGTTAAGATTCGAGTATAGGGCGACAGCAAATACTCGATCCTTGCTGTTTGGTAATTAATGATCTTAGATTCCCACGAACGTTTAGGGCGACAGCAAACTCGTGAGTGGGTAGAAAGTTACCACGATTTAGTCGATATTCACGTAGGACCGATAATTCGTAGCCTTAGCCGACAACACCCTTCGGGATTCGAATCCCGAACACATGTTTATCATCTTAAGTCACTCGTATTTTTTCTAGTTGTGCTTCCGTATTCTTCTGTTTCATTAGGTTGCTCTGTTAAATTAGTACGTAGTATAAACAAATCCTGCTATTT
This sequence comes from Craterostigma plantagineum, assembly GCA_027422505.1. Lineage (NCBI taxonomy): Eukaryota > Viridiplantae > Streptophyta > Magnoliopsida > Lamiales > Linderniaceae > Craterostigma > Craterostigma plantagineum. Next base: position 72,437 of record JAPQWV010001078.1, read on the forward strand.
ATTTAGGTTAAATATCGAGTCGATAGGTCAACACTAGTAATCAATTAATTCCTCGTGTTCGATACTCGCATATTCGCTATAGCTATATTATACAAACGATAGGTACACTGCGTATCGCGCGTGGTTCTAGTTATAATATATTCGTTTTAATTATACTTGACATACTTGCACGAACCTATAATGTTTTAACGTACACGCTCGCGATAACTCGCCGATCTCATCTCAATGTATTGGAGACCGGCATTTGCGCCCGTATAAAGCTTCGTATGGTGCCATCCCGATGGTAGCGTGGTAGCTATTGTTATACGAGAATTCAATAAGAGGAAGGTATTTGCTCCAGTTCCCTTTGAAGTCTAAGACAGATGCTCGGAGCATATCTTCGAGGGTCTGAATAGTTCGTTCTGATTGCTCGCCAGTTTGGGGATGATAAACGGTGCTGAACGAAGCTTCGTCCCCATTGCTTTTCTGTAAGCTCATACAGAACTTGAACAAAAATCTCGAGTCTCGATCCGAGACGATTGATAGTGGAATCCCGTGGAGTCGAACTATTTCTTGAATGTACAATCCAGCGTATCGCTCCAGGGAGAAAGTAGAACAAATTGGTAGAAAATGAGTGGATTTGGTCAAACGATCGACGATTACCCAAATGGCGTCGTGGCCTTTTAGTGTTTTTGGTAAGCCGACGACGAAATCCATGGTAATGTGATCCCATTTCCACTCGGGAATAGGCAAGGATTGCAGCATCCCTGCCGGCCTCTGATGTTCCGCCTTGACTTGTTGGCAAGTGAGACAATGGCTTACGAACGTCGCAATGTCTCCTTTCATTCCCGGCCACCAGTATGTCTCTCGTAAATCTCGGTACATCTTCGTGGCTCCAGGGTGTACTGAGTAGTAGTGGCGTGTGCCTCCGTCATTATGGTATTTAGGAGTCCTGCACTATCGGATACGTACAAGCAATTGTTATAGAATAACATCCCGTCTCCTCGTAACTTGAATTCTGTTGAAGTCTCAGTTCTTTGCTCGCTTGTTAATTTCAGATAAAGCTCGTCTTGCTCCTGAGCTTTCTTGATCTGCTCCAGCAACGTAGGTTGAAGATATAACGCCGTCATTTTAGCCTCGATTTCGCCAAAATTGATCACTTCCACATTAAGCTGGTGGAGTACGGTGTTGATTGCTTTTCGACTCAAAGCATCAACGACTATGTTTACCTTGCTTGGGTGATAATTGATCACACGTCATAGTCTTTAGCGAGCTCTAGCCAACGTTGTTGCCTCATATTTAACTCCTTCTGGGTGAAGAAGTATTTCAGGCTCTTATAGTCAGTGTAGATCTCGCACCGTCCCCGAAGAGATAATGGCGCCAGATTTTTAGGGCGAACACAACTGCTGCAAGTTCCAGATCATGCGTGGGGTAATTCTTCTCATAAGGTTTCAACTGTCGGGAGGCATACGCAATTACCTTCCCATTCTGCATCAGCACGCACCCCAATACTCAAAGTTAGATTAAGCCCAGCTCGAAGATAGCAACTTGGAGCAACCCATCCAACTTCAATACTCAAAGCACACCAAAATTCTGTTATGGACTTGCTTGGAGTGTATGATAATAGTAACTGTTTTATGAGTCTTTCTGTGTATTGATCATAGAAATGGGAGATAGATAGGTTGAAGAATATTAGAGTAAGAGATTAGATTGAGAAGAGACTGAGAATAGATTTGAAGGAGGAGAAGATTAGTTGCTTGAGGAAGAAGATGAAGTTACGTGAAGAAGAAGATAGATTATGTTTAATTCTTGCTTAATGAAAATAGATGTCAATTACATACTTATACTAACATAAAAGATACCGAATGAATAACCAAGCCCAAAAGCCCAATTACTCTTTCTCGGGCCATGACAATACTCCCCCTTTGAGACATCCTTGTCCCCAAGGATGATAGCGCAAAATCCCGAGAAAGCGAGGGTAATAACCATGGCGACCGCTTGCACCTTTTTCCACGACCAAAAGGAAAAGATGAACTCTCAAGTACAATGTTTTGCTTCCGTTGCGCATCCGTAAAGCTGCTTCGAAACTTGTAGTGTAAAAGGATTTTCCGCCACACAAGAGCATACGCCCCACTTTCGCCCACCCGAGCTTTAGGAACCCCAAGCCCTGTGGTAAATGTAGCCAAATCCACTATCCTCCGTGCACTTACGTTACAAGTGTTCACCAAACCATTAGCAGGAGTAAGTCTTCCTTTAGCATCTGAATTGTTGAACTCAATACCATTCTCATTTGAAGCTGCTTAAGTTTCATATATGCTCCATTGATCATTATCTCACGCGTTGCAACAATGAAGGGAACCTCGACTCCCTCGGCTTGATCAGACCAAGAACTTCAGTAACATCAGACATTGCAGCTGAAAAAACAGAATCCAACGGACTCTCGGGTAGACTTTCGCTCTCTTTAGCCATAACATCTAATTGCTTTCGGCCAAGCTCAATCGCATCATATAAACTTTTAGGTTGCAATTCTAACATTATACCTCGTAACTCATCGCCAAGACCGCCAATAAACTGAGAAATGAAATAATCCTCAAAAAGATCTAATTCATCGCCCATAGGTATGTCCCATATTAACTCTTCGAATTCGTTGACGTAATCCGAATACGAACCAATTTGCCTAAGGTCTTCAAGCTCCCTAAAGGCTGTAGCATCCCTAAGGTCCTCAAACCTAGCCGAAATCAACGAACAAACTGTTCCCAGCTCATTTTTTGTTTGTTTTCCCAACACGGCCTCATACCATCCGACCCTTTTCCTTAAGATGTCGAGATGCTAACTCAATTTTTTCACGATGGGAGCAGTGCGGTATTAGCTTAAAATAATCAGCAGACTTAATAATCCATACCTAGGGTTCATACATCAAACATAGGGAAATCATCACTTAAACTGAAACTGTAAATCGCTGTTTCGCTATCCTTTACCTCACCTAAAGCAGAATCACTCGATGGAATGAGAGCTTGTCCAGATCTGTTTTGAGCTTCCAACTCGCTGAAATAGGTGTGCTCCGCCATTGATGAAACCACCGGCCGGGAATCGATCGCTCTGATACCAATGTTAGGGACTTGCTCGGAGTGTATGATAATAGTAACTGTTTTATGAGTCTTTCTGTGTATTGATAGAAATGAGAGATGGATAGGTTGAAGAATATCAGAGTAGAGATTAGATTGAGAAGAGACTGAGAATAGATTTGAAGGAGGAGAAGATTAGTTGCTTGAGGAAGAAGATGAGGTTACGTGAAGAAGAAGATAGATTAGGTTTAATTCTTGCTTAATGAAAAATAGATGTCAATTACATACTTATACTAACATAAAAGATACCGAATGAATAACTAAGCCCAATTACTCTTTCTCGTGCCATGAAAAATTCCAACCTGAATGAGCTCGATTCACTTCATGGGCTTGCTTCTCATAAAGAAACGAGGAACGTTGACGGAGATCTGCGATGTGTAAAATCTAGATTCGCTAAACAAATCTTCTCTCTGCAGTAAAAAAAAAAAAAAGAATTGATTTGTTTTTTAAATCCTCGAGAAGCAGATCATGTGATGTTATGGTGTTTTCACAGTGGAGAATGAGCCAAGCACTTTCCAGCTTTTTCTATGAGGAAATTTATTACAATATATATTTATATTTTCCAATTTCTGTTTTTCATTTTCTTTTCGTCTCTTTAGTTATTTTGAAATCTAAGGATTCTCATTGCCTCCCGCCCATTAATGAGGAGCGTCGCATGCGTCATAGATTTTAAATTAATACCAATAGTTATAGCGTGAAAAAAAAATTAAACGTAAATGACATTAAAAACGATCAAGAACTCGTTTCGTAAAAATAACAAATTAAAACCAAAAGTAAAATGGGTCATCAAACTCCCCATCATAACTGTACGGAGACTGTCTTCTGTTTTCTGCTGGGCTGGGCTATTATTGGGCCTTTGACGCACATAAGCCCAATCCTCTTGCTGTGCGGACTAGCGCTTTGATTTTTTTTCTAGGTTTTTTTCGCTGACCTGCAAAACGAATTTAGATGGCACTTTTATTTAAAAATAACAGATCGAACAGTAATAAAATGATAACTAATATTTTTGGGACACCCTACGTGTGCATAAAATAAAGTTAATTATTATTAAATAATTTTCATAAATAATATGCTAAAAATAGGACTTGGTAGTTCTAATGCTGTTATGGAAGGTACATGGTTTAATAAGATTTTTTTTAATTTTTTAATAGATGTAAAAATCCGATTGATCAATTGAAACATGCCAATTCGATTTATCCTAGCCAACCCCTTCTATTATACTGTACTTTCTTGCACACCCGATGTGTGTGCTTAAATATATAAAAAGAAACTTAATTGTAGAGGCATAGTACAGTAACTAAAAAACTATAAGTGATATGAGATACTTAATTAATTAAATTACAAACGAAATTAAATTGCAAATAAATTATACACCAAATTGTGGCAGTTTACATACATTCCAAATCACTTATATAATAATATATGGGCGATCAGTCCCTTCTCTCTAAATATTTCTCTCCGAAAACCCTAGCAAAACAATCGCCCGCCTCTCTTCTTCCCGCGCTTTCTCTTTTCCCCTCCTCCTCCACCTCCATCATTAATGAAGTTGGGGAGGTTCCATTTCCACTTTCTTTGTTCTTTCTTTTGTTTCGTTTTCTATAAAAAAAAAAAATTTGTCTTGTAGCTCCGCTCCACCTTCGCTCGCGGCCTCCACCGCCTCCGCTCGCTGCCGTCTCCGCCTCCGCCAGCCGCGCCCACCTCTACCTTTGCCAGCCGCGCCCACCCCGACGCCCGGCTCGCCTGCAGTCTATCGCCGACATCCCCTCCCACCACCCGCTGTCCGCCCGCCGCCCGCCCTCGCCACAGCCTCGAGTGTCCCCGTGTGGGACCTCGTCTCTCTCGACCTAAGGGTCGGGAGCCTTTTTTCCTAGTGGAGCCATCAGTCCGGTGAAGACAAAACCCAGACGTCAAAGGCCAGGTAAAAGAATATCGAAGTCAATTGCAAAGAGAAAGATATTTGGGAAATCTGTATTCTGTTGCATTCAATTGACGTGTTGCTTACTTATTACAGCTGACAATTCCTAACTAATGCTCACGAACTAATTATAAAGAACAAAATAACACTTAATTAACCAAAATGTAAAACAGAGCAATAGTAAGTGGTCTTCAGTGAACTCGTTCAAGGTAGCGCAAGACATGCTGAGCTGCTTGCCAATAGGAGAGGTGTGGTTGTGAACAAACTGGCTAAGTTGTTGGACCGCATAGGTAATGTCTGGTCATAAAATTGAGATATACAGACGCCCAATTAACCTGCGAAACTGAGAAGGTCAGAAAGTTGGGGTGTGTTATCTCTGACGATATCAGCAAACTGAAAACCTCCTAGCAGTGGCAATGAGGCAGTCGAACAATCCAACATGTGTGTGTCACGAAGAATGTCCGTAATATATTTCTTCTGAGAAATGTGGATGCCTTGAGAAGTTCGGTAGATCTCCATTCCTAGGAAAAACTTAGCATGACCAAGATCTTTGATAGTGAAGTCTGATCAAGAAAGTCTTTCACACGCTGTAACGGGAGTCATCCGAGCCTCTGCGAAGAACATCGTCCACATAGACAAATAGAAATATCTGAGAAGTTTCTCCGAACAATGTCAAAAGGCAGTGATCATGCGCAGATTGTGAGAAGTCGAAGTCGTTGAGTTCAGAAGTGAATTATTCATTCCATTGTCACGAGGCCTGCTTCAACCCATATAGAGATCTCTTGAGCTTACAAACCTGACATGATTGTGCATGTAGATAGCCTGGAGGTGGTTTCATGTAAACGTCTTCATCAAGATGCCATGAAGAAAGGCGTTATTTACATGAAGCTGGTGTAAATTCCAACTTTTTATCCAGCAATGGCAAGGCTGATTTGAACTGTTACTACCTTAGCCACGGATGAGAAGACCTCAGAATAATCCTCACCTTCAACCGAGTAAAACCCTCCGCAACTAGATGTGCTTTGTAGCGATTTATATACCCATCATCATTACATTTAATTCCATAAACCCACTTGCAGCCAACTAACCTTTTCCCATCTGGCAGAGGAGTTAATTCCCAAGTGTTGTTCTTCCAGGGCTTCTGTCATAGCGTTCATTCATACTAGCATTTCGAGATGTCAATGGTGTGGATACAACCATCATCCCTAGATTATCTGATCCATAAAGCTGGTAATCTTCCTCTTGCTCAACAGCTTCAATCTGATTTTGTTCATCTTATTCAGGAATCTCCGTTTGTGAACTCATCGATTATCGTTGCGATTAAGCTAAGATCGTAGTGTGATAGAAGAGAATCAAAATTTCTCCTGCTCTGATACCATGTCGCGATAGAGAAAAGAAGATCGAAGTCAATTGCGATGAGAAAGATATTTGCGAAATTTGCATTCTGTTGTATTCAATTGACGTGTTGCTTACTTATATACAACCGCAATTCCTAACTATTGCTAACGAACTAATTACAAAGAACAAAATAACACTTAACCAAAATATAAAACAGAGCAATAGTAAGTGGTCTTCAGTGAACTCGTTCAAGGTGGTTTATGTCGATACTCCTTCAAAGAGTATCGTAGATTTGGCCTAATCGCTTTTTTCTGTTATAGGTTCTTTAGGTCTTGATTGTAGATTATGGTGTTCTGTTTTCTGTCGATTTTTGCCCCTTGTGGATCCTTTTCTCCCCATGTGGGATTGTTGGTGCTCCTATGTGAGCATTTGTTCTTCCGGTTGCCGATACGGCGAGACCGCTCGGGCTATTTAATGTATCTCTGTTATTAATGCAAGCTATGGTTTGGAAAAATAAAAAACTAATTATATAATGGAATAGATAATAGATATCTCCCGCCAATGAACTTATTCCGCTCAGCCCTTCCTACTATGTCTTGTAACTAAATGTTGTTCATGTCATGATATGACGTGTAAGATTGATATGCATACACTATTTTACATCTCATTCTAGCAATTAGCAGTTGACACGTAGTAAATTGCTTCGTCCAATCACAAGAACTATATTAATTAATCAACTGGTCCATATGCAATATGTTGCGAATTTGATGATGAACTGTTGTGTCCATGTGCCTTATACGAAAATAGAAAGCTCTACACCAGTATTATTTGCCTCCATCCATGATATAGTGTGTGTATATATATATATATATATATATATATATTGACGTGTGAATATATCTCTCCCTAGCCTTATCTCCATCTATTGTATTTATTTTATATCACGGCGAAATTAATATTATTGACCCTTATCATGTCATGTGTAAGAAGAAGATATATCAAAATATATTATCTTAAATTCAAACTCGGTATGTACAAAAGAAGAAATTGAGGTTTTCTTGCATGTCAAATACTAATAATACACATAAGAATAAAAATAATTTGTTTTACCTCTAGAACATGTATACGATCTGATCCAGCCAGAATATCTTCGCAGAGTTCACCCCAGCCATGCAATTAAATATGAGCTAGATAAATCCCACTCAAGACAATGATATAAAGATAATAAATAAACTAATAAACGAATATGTATGTATATGTAAGAACAAGTATTTTGTGGTGTCTGTGATAAGTTAAGTCGATACTGTTGATAAGGTTGCAACAATTGCATGAGCCGAAAAGGCGAAGATATTACGAAGATTGAAATGAATTTATTAATGAAGTTTGTTTTATGTGAATATTATATTTATATGTCTATGTATATTATATATATTATGCCTGGAGCAGTAATGCTTGCATCGAGATTCAATTGTCGTCTGCTATTGCTACATGCCATTTAATTTTTTACCAGATAATACAAATCGATTTGGTGGTTAGATTCATGCACATGATGTATATGACTTGTCGGTTTATTTCATTTTATTTGCTACCAATGAAAAGAAGAATGTATGTTGTGACAACTATTAAAAAGACCAAAATATACGCCCCATTTAATAAGTTTTAAGTGTCAGATAATTACGAATATCCTCCATCAGAAAATTCAACATTTAAAACGACCAATAAAAGACGTACAATACTTCCCAACTTGTCGTTGTTCATTACTGCTCTTAGTCAAAGAGCAAGTACACTGTAGTCTTCTCCTACTACACGTACATCACATTCTTTAAGTATAGTATTTATTACATGTCAAGTACGACTGTCAAAATCATACAAAATTATATATGTGTCTCATCTCATTCACATGTTATAAATCACGATGTAATTATTCATTGACTCTCCAAATTTACAAAATCAGTACTTACGTAAATAGCAATTATTAGACAACATAGACATAAGACTTGGTTTCGGGAAAACAAAAGAAAGGGAGAGAATTCATTTTTCGTTATGATGTACATACATATGAATGACGTCTACTTGCTGAAAAAATTGACACACGTGACACATAAATCTCTCTCTCTCTCTCTCTGGGGTCCAATAGCCTTCTTCCCTTTGCTTCTAATCCAACACGTGTTTATATGTCGTCTCACACACTCAAATCTTTCTCCCTTTTTTTTTCTAATTTCTTCTTCTTCTTCATCCTCATTTTTTCACTTCCATTAAAGAGAGCTATAATCACAAGGAGAGAAAGATGGGGTCCACCCTTCGAAGAAACTCGCCGCTCATCACTTCACTTATTTTCATACTACTTCCTGCATGGACATCGTCGTCGACATCGCCCGCTTCGAATCTCGGCGAAGCCCGCCAACCAAAACTCGCCGGATCACGACATCGCATACCTCGACCCATCGCTCGCCGGAAGCTCGCCGCCGAGCAACCCATCCTTCAAATCCAGAAACCAGTCGTCGTATCCGTCGACGGCGCCTGCAGCTATCGTCTCCGAAGACTTCGCCTCCGCCGCCGCAGCCGACGACTGCGACGCGATTCGGACGAGGGCTTGCTCCGAAGAGATCCTTAAAATCGCGAAGAATGCCGAAACGTAAGTGGGTGAAATCGATACGAAGGAGATCCCACGAAAACCCAGAGCTCGCCCTCGAAGAGCATGAGACGAGCGAGCTCATAAGGAGAGAATTAGACGAAATGGAGATAAGTTATAAGTACCCATTTGCCAAGACAGGATCAGAGCTGTTATTGGGAGCGGAAAACCACCTTCGTTGCCCTAAGAGCTGATATGGATGCTCTGCCTATTCAGGTTAATTTTCGGTGCTAATCTTTCTTACACCACACTCTTTAATGGCAGGATTTAGGCGGATTGAAGATGAACTGTTTAAAGGTTGAAATATCTTTCCATCGACCACCTTAATTTTGGTAATGTTTAGCTGGGGCAATAAGAACTCTTGTCTCCTTCCTTAGATAGTAGGACCCTTGTCAGTTTGATGCTATTATATGCTCTCTGATTAAAAGGACAAACAAAGCCATGAACTATTTTCCTAGAAAATGCCAGAAAGTACTGAGCTGCAATAGAACTTACTTAAACAATTACTTTCACGTGGAAATTAAAATGGTGGGTATTGGTGTTGGGAGGGGACCATGTGTGTTATGTTGAGAATGAGATAGAGATTACTCTTTTGCTGATTTACTGCTGCATATCTAATGCATTCTTACCGATCACTTAATCGATCAGTTAATCTCTGTGTTTACGAACGTGTTTCTTCGTATGTAATAAAAAAGGAAGCTGTTGCATGGGAGCACAAGAGCAAGATCGACGGCAAAATGCACGCTTGCGGACACGATGCTCATGTCGCCATGCTTATGGGCGCTGCTAAGATCTTATAGTCCCGAGAACGCAATTTGAAGGTCCGCTCATTGCGTTTTGAGACCGCTTAATCGAAGTTAACAATTGTCTGTGTCGTGCGAGTGTTTTCCTCGATGTTTTTTGTCATGCATGCATAAACATTTCTCGCCTTCATCATGCTTGTGCCCTTCAGGTAAGTGCTTGGAGCCTGATCAGAATATGTCTACATAGTTTCTTAACTTCTTTTTCGAGAGCCCTTCTGATTCTTTATTACATTGGATCCCCACCGTGTTCGAGAGGTCAGTCACTGTTAAGGTAGCAATCTTGAATGAAGACCACATGATCAACCTAAGACATAAGAGGTCGTTTAAAATAGCTGACAGAAAGCCTTTTGATGATATTTTTCAAGAAATGTGTGTAGATTAGATCGTCTTGTGTCTGATACAAGACACATAAACAGCTATCAAGTGGACCATTGGAGGACTTCTCATCCGAGGTTCTTATTACAGAGAAACCTTATTCACCACACACTACAAAGAAGGGTTCCTTTCCTACCTACGATATGACTCAAATGTCCAATCGTCACGCCTGACCGTGACCGCCGACCTTATAATTGCACGGTCGAGTGGGACCATTTTCTTTTTTCTCGGGAGAAATTTAGCGAGGAAAAATGAAGTGATGCTTATTACAGTGTGTTTGAGCATAATGTATGTACCGTGCTGACGTATTTTCGGTCTGTTTATTTTTTGCGGGATAAATGACAGGGAACTGTGATTCTGCTATTCCAACCTGCCGAAGAAGCGGGAAATGGAGCAAAGAAGATGATCCTCCGACGGCGCAACACGAGGCGTCGAGGCCATATTCGCCCTGTACGTATCCCACCTACTCCCCACATCCGTCATCGGGTCTCGGTCGGGCCCGCTACTCGCCGGGTGCGGGTTCTACAAGGCCGTCGTCACGGGTCGGGCCGGGTCGAGCACCCGGTTTTGCGGCGTCGGCCGTAGTCATCAGTCTGCAGGGCATCGTTTCACGAGAATCTACCCGTTGGACTCTCAGGTAATGTGGGCAATACAAGTGAAGAAAAATCATGGTTAGACTGGGTTATCTAGGAAAACATGATAAACAAGTAATTAATGTTCGGTACTCTAACTAAGGTAATGCGTATAGACTCTTGTGTATCGTTGACTTGTTTAAACCATTGTTAGATTGGGTTATCTAATGAGTTTAAAAACTTAATACACAAGTAATTTTGATAGTACGACACGCGAAGCGTAATGTACAATTATTCGATGCGTATCGTTCCATTTTCTTTTACTTTTCCGCATTGAATTCCTCATACCTAGCGGACCCTTAAGCTTGTAGTGAGTAACATTTTTTCTTTGTAAATTTTATGCATCATATTTCCAGCAGACTTGTATCATCGTCCCCTTCAATTGTTTTCGGACGTGTTTTTCAGTGGTCTCAGTCACTTTCCTACGCACAGGCGACGACGATTTCCTCGGAGATCATCAGACTCCGGAAAACGTTGTAGTAGAGTTCGGGGGCACTGTGAGGGCTTTCTCGAGCACAACTTTCACCGTCTCCTCGGGAGGATAGAAGAGGTGATCATCGCGCAAGCCGAGGTCTACGGCTGCTCGGCAAAGGTCGACTTCTTCAGGACGCGGACACGATATACCCGCCGACGGTCAACGACGATCTAATGTACGAACACGTGAGGAAATCCGCGGCCGACTTGGTGGGGCCCGCGGTTTCAAAGTCGTCGAGCCTGTCATGGGCACTAGTACAGAAATGGTTATAGGCGTCGGTTGTTTTGGACAATAAGCGTCGGTTGTTAGGCGCGCTAAACGCAGCGACGCTAATAATGCGGACAATAGGCGACGGTTGTGTTTCGGGCGCAAATTGTCAAGAATAGGCGTCGGTTTTTGCGAGAAACCGTCTCCTTTACTAAGCAAATTGCGCGGTTGTCGGGAAACCGACCGATGTTTGGTAACTAAAGGCGTCGTTGTTGTACAGAAACCGTCTCCCTTACCCGAAAAGAGCGTCGGTTGTAAGGAACCGACACCAGTGTTTGGTACTATAGGCGTCGATTGTTTTGTGGAAACCGACACTAGCGTGTAATATTTTTATTTTTCATTTTTTTTCTTTTTGCATCAATGTAATTATAAATTTGGGACTCAACATAATCAACCATATTTCATTAATATTTTTCAATCCAATAATTCACAACATTATAACTAAAGTACATCGTCAAAAAGAATTTACCGAAGTACATCGTCAAAAAAGAGTTTAGCGAAGTACATCGTCAAAAAGAGTTTAGCGAATCAATCAAGCAGTAGCCTCTACCTTCACCAGAAAATTAGTAGACGCTTGATTTCGCCCGTTTCCCTGAAAGAAATGAACGAAGATTTGAACAAGCTGCACTTCCTTGTAATAATTCAACAAAGTTATAACTATTAAGTACATCGTCAAAAAGAGTAGTGAATCAAACAGTAGTGGCCTGCATATCTTCAGCACATTCTTCGGTCAGCTCACGCTTTATTTCGGCTGTGTCCCTGAAAGAAACGATAATGAAACGAAGATTTGAACAAGCTGCACTTCATTGCAAGAATAACCGCGTCGATCTTACCTTTGACGTGCTAAAGGTGTTTGATGCTCAGTTTCTTTGTTCCAATTTAGCTTAGCAACTGCTTCATCTTGAACAGGCTTGTACTTCTGTTATGTATCAAATAAAGAGTAAGCACAAATCGCACACCAAAAAAGTATAGAGTTCTAAAAGGAAACATTCAAGGAAAGGCTGGTAGCAGATTCCGTCTCTACAGAGACAAAATTGCAATTTCTGAAACTATAAAGAGAACTCCAAGAAAGGAAAAAAATCAAAGAACCTGAGACAATATAATTGACTGTGAAAACTTCGACACAAAGACGCACATGTTAATTATTACGTGTACCTCGAGTTTCTGAACGAGTTCTTTGGGGCTATGGGCAGATACAAAAATGTGACGCTGAGAAGGCTTAATAAAACCATCATCACAGCTTTATCGATGAAGTTGAGGAGATAGTTGTAGTAACCATCAACGTTGAGCAAACCAACCTACACCTCGTATTAAGACATACTTCGAATTAATTACAGTAAAGAAAAAAAGAACATGAAATATGTATAGACTTACAGGCTTGTCATGGATGCCAAGCTGCGCCCATGTTATCACTTCTAATAATTCCTCAAGAGTTCCATAGCCACCTGATAAACATGACATGCGTAGCCATGGATAGGTATTACCACATGAGGTCAGGATTTAGATGGGATCAAAAGAAATGGTGAAAATGGATAAAGGCCAACTCTCATCTATACCTGGCAAAGCTATGAAGCAGTCAGAATGGCGAGCCATCTCAGCTTTCCTCTGGTGCATATCAGCCACGATTCTAACTTGGCCAATTGCCTCACCGGTTTTCTGAACCATCTCAAATACATACAAATGGGAAATTTCAGAATCAGGAAAGTTATTAACATCTGCTACCAATGTAAGGTAAACACATGAAGAGTTAAAAAGGAGAGATAATAAGACAAACCTCTTTTCCAGCCAATGATCTAGGTAAGATCCTGCAATAACGTTGCAGAAACAGATTTCATAATCGAACCGATCAATTAATGAGAAAAAGAAATGGAAAGCGCTTTAATTAAAACCCAAGAACATGTCCGTCGCCGCTATGAACAGCTTGCGCCACTAGACCCATCAGCCCAATGCTTCCGCCACCATACACAAGGTTCAATCTTTTTGCAACCTTCATAGATGCAATATGAAACATTAAAGATAAAATTCTCCATTAGTTTGAGAAAGAAAATTGAAAAGGGGAGAGCTTGGTCGTTGATTAATTACCAGCTCCTGCCCTAGCTCGAGTGCAGCTTCTTTGTAACAATCCTTTTTACCAGAGCTGCTCCCACAGAAAACACACACAGTCATGAATCTTGATTTCCCATGATTCTCTTCCATTGTCTTGCCTGTTTTCACGGATAAGAAGCAGTAAGGAGCAAAAGAACAAAGCCTCGTTAATGCTGCAAGGTTATCTACAAGGTTCAAAGGGTAACAAATATATATTCACGATTAGACAACACCGCCAAACAATCAACTCCTGGAAGTTGACATAGAACAGAAAATTTTGCAAGAAAAAAATTGCATACTTTATTAAATAAACCGAATTTGTATTCTTTTAATTTACCTCATATTTTCATACTTTATTAATTTATTATAATATATATTGGTATAGATTTCCGATTTACCTAATATTTTTCTTATTTTATTAAATACGGTGGATATATTATTGATATAAGACATATAATAATATATCATTATATATTTTAAATCATAATATATGATATAAAAAATAAAAAAATTAGAAATCGATTGTTCGATTCGGTTTTCGATATTCGGTTCAGTTCGGTCGGTTAACCGACATTTGAACACCCCTAACCAAAAGAAACAACCAATTTCCGTAAACATACAACGCTATTTCCACTTTAACAAATATAAGCACATCATATAGGATATATTTCTCAAAGAAAGACGAAAACTTTCATTGAGAAAACACAAGACCAGATTCATGTCAAAAATCATGGAATGTAGAAGAGAGACATTTCAAGGACCAAACTACAAGAAACTACTAATTTACAATACCTAAAATCTAAAAATACACATATATTACGTGTATAGGCAATAGGCACCGTCGTCATATAGCTAAAAAGTCCCACACCTCGATTTCCTTCAGCTCATATATCGTTATCAATGAAGTTTTAGCATTTACAACAGTTAATTAAAAGCCAAGTGTGTGCCCTAACTTTCAAAAAGAAAATCGCACAAGAGAGTTAGCCGAGGAGAGTGCGTGTGTGCCCTAACTTCCATAAACAAAATCATATTCAGCCGAGGAGAGTGTGTTCTTAACTAAGGAACATGACGTTGCTAAATGCTACCTTCGAACAGACAAAATCATTGTAGATTAAAAATGTGCCTTTCGCTTCAACAAACTCTAACATAAGTTTGGTGAGAACGTATTAAAACAGAAGATTAATCGTGTTTCCAGCTCAGAGTTATGAAAATACCTAATGCCGTCGATTCGAAGGAGAAAAGAAAGAGGTAATCGCCGCGCCGAATGATCTGAAAAGTGAAGTAAAGGGCTTTTAGGGTTAAGTAAAAATAGGCGTCGGTTGTTTCCAAAAACCGTTGCGGATTGTTGCCTAAGGCGTCGGTTTTTACTAACAACCGACACACTTTCGTTAATTATTTTTTTAATTGTTGTAGATAGGCGTCGGTTGTCGACTAACAACCGATGCTCTTATGTTAATTATTGTTTTTATCTATTTAAAGGTGTTCTTATCCCCCTGTATAGCCCAAATCAAAATACACACCAAAATATTCCACGAAATCAGGTAATAACAAACATAAATATCCACTAATTCAATATCCAACTAATCAAACATAAGAATCCAACTACACTCGTGTCGAAATACTAAACAAAATACGATACAACAATCACATCACCAGAAAGCAATCTTTGAAATACTCTGCCCACAACTCGCGAATCTCTTGAACCGTTGCATCGTCGTAAACGGTATCTTCCAATACCTGTAACATTGACCAATATAAATGCATTGAAACATAAAAACAGACTAAGATGGTTATTTGAAAATATACAAAGAGGACACAAATCTTCATACCGTTACCAATTGTTTCGATCTTGTCCGACGATTCGTAAGAGATCGAACATATAGCGCATGACATAGTAGCCACACAGTTCACTATTGTACGGTTGTCTAGGGCACTGTATTAGAAAAAATAACCAAATGTTATAAGAATCTAAACGAAAACTACTTCTAAATTATAGAATTAATGTTTACCTTGCATGATTTCCAGCTAACTGGGGATGCCTTCTTACCCGTACCAACCAACGCCATCTTTATTGCCCTGAAAATCAGAAAGAATGTTACAAGATAATTAAATAAACGATGAAAAAACTACATAAACTACAACTTCATAACTTACGTGTTCAAACGTTCACGGATAGCGAACTTTCGTACGCCCGCCTTTAGTGCCAAAGGGTCAAACACAAAGACGGTGTTCGCGGCAAAGTGGATTACCAACAATATCCAATGACTCCTAAACTCGTAAAAAATAAATTTAATCACGTATGAAGTGAACAACTAAGATATATAAATACATGATAAGTAGAGCGTTCTCACCCTTCACAGTAAGGCGCAAAAAAATAATTACATGACTGGTATAAATTTCTGAACGCCTCAGCCATGTATTAATCTCCCCATCGGCATAATTATCTCTAGTCATCAAGCTTAAGCGAATCGGGCTGAAGCAATGGAACTCCGATGACTCTTGACGAAGATACCTATAAGGATTACATAAATTTAATAATCTCGTATATAAAATCTTATAAAAAGTATTAACTTCAACGAAAAAAGATACCTCAAGAATAACTGAATCACCGACGAATCCAACTCACGAGCTTCAATAAGTCCAAAATGTCCGTAACAGGGATAGCGCCACGAATTCTTGATGTTTCGGATTATAATATACATTACTCATGTCTACTTCGAACGAACATACTAGCCGATCTTCACACGAGACCGAATTACCTCAACCATATAGCGACAATGTTCGCCAAGACGATCAAGTACTTCCCGGCCTAATTTTGCGATATCATCGGCACTATTTGGCTTCACTGGCGACTTTCCTTTCGCGAGTAAACTTTTATTGGAGAGGAAATTGCCTGCATATTCAATTACAAAAGTTAGTGAAATATTATCGAAACATGAAGATATTGCTTTCTTACCTATTCGGCGAAAGTACTAACTCTCTTGGCCACTGAACAAACTATTCTGTGCTTCCCCCAACGTCGCACATTCCCCGGTTGGTATCGGAAGACTGACTCCTTCCTTTCCAGGAGCAGTGAGATCGATGGAGACCACGACGTTTTCTGCGGCACTGGGACATGATGTAGAGTATTACGTTCCTCAAGAACCGTGCCAATAGCGACGACCTCTAATGCTCCAACGATGTTGATCATCAGTCGTACTTTAGGATACTATATATTTAAAATGAATAAAAGATTAATATAAAATAAGTTGAACAAGATATTAAACAACAATACTTACTGGCACGTTCATCGACGAGGGAAATGGATCAATGGCTGATCCATGAGAACTCCGAATAGTATGAGGGGAAAATGAAGGAGGACCGCCCATGTTCACTTCTTGCTCCACGTTAGGCACTGGCATACCCATTTGAACGAACATGGCCCTCATCTGACTCGCCACTTGAGCAGCAACCTGAGCCTCTACCCGAGCCTCCACCTCGGCCATCATCTCAATTCTTAGCCGAGCCTCTATCTCAGACTTCATCTGATCCAAGGCCATATCTGACATGTAATGCCCCCTCGAAGTCTCAGATGGCATGCCGAACACGCTTCGAATTGTCCCATGCTTCCCGACTCCTCTAACGCGTCCGGGGTGATCGGGTTTCCCTAAAGCATTGGACAATGCATCATGTTGCCTAACGGGTACAAATTCTCCTTTACTTTGCTGCTCATGCACCAGTGCCTGTCCAAATATATTAGTAAAATACATATTTTTGAAATATATTTGTGCAATTAAGAAAAAACAATTTCGACTGTCACTTAAAGAAAAATAATTCGACTGTCACTTACAACTTTTTCGACTAGATCTCTCGTGGCGCCACCATCGATGACATAACCTCCGTCATCCCTTTTCTTTGTGCGGGCTCGGATGAAATTTTTCGTTCTTTCATTTCCCGTGGACAAAAGAGGAACCAAATGATCAGGAAAATCAACAATATGGTCTAGTGGATCCTCTGCTGCCCACTCAGCCATCCGTCCTCTATAACCAGTTGTGCCAAGATGGTGTGGATAAAGGTTGTGAGACTGATATGTCTCGCCTTTTCACTAATCTCCTGTAATATTTAAAAACCAAATTAGATTATATCTATTTATAAATATAGATAAATAAATAATTAATATTTACCTGAAACTCGAGCTCCCCTTATATTCCCTCCATGCACCCAACACCGCACGATCTATGTAATCGTAGTCGTCATCCAACTTGGTCCTTTCATCTTTTCCTTCTTAGTGAATTTAGTCTTCCAATTTTTCCGCAACTCTCCTGCCTTTTTAAGAACCTTTGTCTGATGGAAGGATCATCGGGCAAGTTCCACGTACGCTGCAAAATAAGTTTAAAATATCACAAAGCTCGTGTATAAGTTCTTAATGTACAACAATATAAACCTAGAGCTATCAAACAGGCCGGCGGGGCAGGCCGGCCCGACACCCGCCAAAGCCCGCCAATTGGAGAGGGCGCGGGTAAGCCCGCATTCTAGCGGGCCTGAGGAAGAGAGGCCCGCCACGCCTCTTGGGTGGGCCTGGCAAGCTTAGCCCGCCAGAAATTAAAAAGAAAAAAGTAAAATGAGAAAAAATTAAAAAAAAAAAGAGAAAAATTGAAAAAAGAAGAATTTTAGTTCGAAGTATTTGTAATTAATCCTAACTATTTAGTAATAATTTACTTATTTATTAAACTTAATTCCAATTAAAATATAATTACAAAATAATACAAAATATAAAAAATCTATATAAGTTATTTATACATATATTAACTAATATAAAAAAAATTAATTTTTTTTATTCTGGAGGGCCTGCCCGCCCCGCCAAAGCCTGCGGCCCGCGCAGGCTTGCCCGCGACGGCATAATATTTCGCATTCCGCCCGCTAAGGGCGGGCCGGCACGCGGGCTTTTGACAACTCTAATAAACCTTTTACCTTAATGTCCTCCCAAAGCGCATCCTTGAGTCTCACGTCTATGTGGCGCCAATCCGTGACGAAGTCCGTCACTTGTGACCTCGTAACCTGACCAATATAGTTGCTGAATGACGCTCTCATGGTCCTGTCTGGGCCAATAACTTCGCCATCATGCCGAATTGTAATGGACAGACAGACGGATCAGCATCTAATCGCTTTCGTAAAGATTTCATATTGTACGGCCCTCTTGTACGCCTCTTCGACCCGCTCGAATCGGTCCCACCGAAGTAGATGTAGGTCCAGAAGACATTTCGTGCAGTACTTAATACCTGCATATTCGAAAATAAATAAATTTATATCAAATATTATTAATCGCACCAAATATCACAAACATTCAAAAAATATACTTACAACAATTTTCAGCAATATAGTCCTTCATTGTGATTTGAAATAGTGTATCGATGACAAGTTACATCGTCTTCTATAATTGGAACTAGTTCTACACCGGTAGGAAAAGGAAATGTGTTATCGCTTTCATCGTATTCTTCTTCATCCTCGATATCGCCAATGCTAAGAACACTCCTTTTGCCTTGAAGGACAATATGCCAATCAGTATTAGCAGGATCTCGAACGTAGAACACTTGTCTAGCTTGTGTTGCAAGAATAAATGGATCATCACATACCCCACCTTATGCAAGTCAACCATTGTGAACCCTAACTCAGGATCAATTCGAACGCCTCGCCTGTTATCCACCCATTGACATCGCAGTAAAACAATTTGACGTCATTTTTGTAGGCAAGTTCAATAATTTCTTCAACAAACCCATAATATGAATTCTCGTTGCTCGTAACTTGGACATGTTTCCACGAGAAACCTCCCTAGACAATGCAACTAATGTGACCCCGCTATTCTGTGAGGCGCTCTTATCGTCTCGGTTCTTGGTGTAAAATGTATAACCATTAATATCATAGCCCTCATATGTCGCAACGTTCCATTCAGGTCCCCAAGCCAGCCACTTAATCATTTCACTACAACTCGAACCGTTTTCTGCATACAGTGCCCTCTGTTTGAACCACCCTAAAAACGACGGTTATGCTCCTTTATGAGCCATAACTCGGGTTTCGTAGGATTGTCACTACGCAACTTAGCTAAGTGTTCTTCCAAGAACGGGTGAACTTCATCCAGATGACGCAAACACATAAAACTGGGCTGTCTCCCGCAAATCTCTCGATAAATTCTTATACTGCGGCTTTGTCAACGGTTTGCCTCCATATCGTCCGTCATGTCGCGACGTAGGAACCCCTATCTCTTTCACAGTTCCTAAATATGAAGTGCAAAATTCAACACATTCCTCTGTGGTGTATCCTTCGACAATGCTACCTTCTGGTCGATATCGATTTCTAACATACCCCTTAAGGACTTTCATATATCGTTTCGAACGGATACATGTATCTCATGTACACTGGACCACAACACTTGATTTCACGCACCAAATGAACGATGAGATGCACCATGATGTCGAAGAATGATGGCGGAAAAAACATTTCGAAGCGACACAACGTAATCACAACATCAACTTGCAGGTCGTCTAGCAGCTCGGGATCAAGTACTTTACTGCAAATAGCATTGAAGAAGAAACAAAGTTTCGAAATACACTGACGAACGTGCTTCGGCAGTATCCCACGAATTGCGATTGGCAATAGATGTTGCATCAATGCATGACAATCATGAGATTTGTATCCCACTAATTTCAGATCTTTTAGGATACATATCTCTTTATGTTACTAGCATATCCAGATGGCACTTTAATACCTTTAAGACATTCGCAAAAGCTTAACTTCTCAGCTCTGCTAAGTGTGAACAAGCTGGTGGAAGGAACGTCTTTTTTCCTTTCGCAATTGGTGCTAGCTCGGGCCGCAGTCCAAGTTCGACTAGTGTCTTGTCTGGCTTTAAAGACCATCTTTTGTCTTACCAGGCATATTTAAAAGAGTCCCCACGATACTGTCACAAACATTCTTTCAACGTGCATCACATCAATGCAATGTCGCACGTCGAGGTGCTCCCAATATGGAAGGTCCCAAAATATCGACCGCTTTTTCCATACACTTTCCTTTAGTATTTTACATTTCTTACCAAACTGGGCGTTAATGTTCGCAACAATATCACTCACTTCTGTGCCTCTCAAAGGGAATGCAGCATGAGAAGTCTCGCTCTTTCCATTAAATAACGGTAAGAGTTTCTTCTTTGTTCGATATTCGTGCATACGTGAAAGGAATTTTCGATGTCCCATATAAACGTGTTCCTGCAATTGTTTAACCACTGGCTGTCCGTATTATCCCCACAAATTGGACAAGCTTTCTTGCCCTTCACACTGTAGCCAGATAGATTTCCATAAGCGGGAAAATCATTAATGGTACAAAATACCATTGCGCGTAGCGTAAATCTTGATTTGATGTACGCGTCGTAAACCTCAACGCCTTCGTTCCATAAGTTTTTAAATCATCAACCAACGGAGCCAAGTAGACATCAATGTCGTTACCAGGTTGTTTAGGACCCGATATTAACAACGACAACATGATGTATTTCCTTTTCATTGAAAGCCATGGCGGAAGATTGTAGACACAAAGCAATACCGGCCACGTACTATGACGGCTGCTCATGTCACCATGTGGATTTATCCCATCAGTGCAAAGACCAAGCCTAAGATTCCGTACCTCAACTCCAAATTCAGGAAACAAAGTATCAATGTTTCTCCATTGAGGGGAATCTGCCGGATGTCTTAGCTTTCCATCTTTATTCTTTCTTCGTCGTGCCATCTAAACATTTTAGCGACATCGGCGTTGGAGAACATACGTCTTAGTCTAGAACTATCGGTAAGTACCATAGAACCTTAGCAGGAGGACCATTGACTTCATCTTTTTGCTTATAACGCCAAGTATCACAAACTGGGCACTTATTAGCAAATTCATACTCGCCCCTATAAAGTTGCAATCATTGGGACAAGCATGTATTCGCTCATACTGCAAATTTAAAGGGCATAGCAATTTTTTTGCATCGTACGTCGACGTGGGAAGCTCATTACCGGCAGGAAGCATATCCGAAAATTTTCTAAGAGTGTAGAGAAACATTTGTCTGAAATTCCAAATTTTGCCTTAACATTCAACAGTTTGAACACAGCAGATAGCTTTGTGTATTTGAACAACCGTTGAACAAAGGAGTATTGTGGTCCCTAACTAAGCTATCAAATATTGGAGGACGTTCCTCAAAATCCTCTTGAACATCGCGAAGCATGTCCTCAATACGATCATCTTCGTCAGACGAACTGTCCACTACAACATCTTCGTCATGTACTGGTTGCACTGATTTACTACTTGATTCCCCCACACAACTAGCTTTACTGACGGTCTCACCATGCCATATCCAAGTAGTATACCCTGGTTTAAAACCGCTAATTATCAGATGTTCCCTGACAGTCGCACTATCCCGCCACTGTAAGTTTATTACAATTACGGCACGGACATGAAATCTTCGATTGCCTCTTTTTTCTCCTATTCTGTTCCGCACATTTCATAAATTCCTCTACACCACCATTCAAATATTCAACTGTTGTTCGATTGCTACATATCCAAGTCCGATCCATTGACAAGACCTAAATCATAGCAATGAAATTATTACAAATAATTCGTACAATATTCTCATATAATCAACAAACTGGCTTTCAAGGTCTCCTTATACTCCAACCTAACCCATCTTAAACAGTCCTATCACTAGTAAATGTATGTTCGAGCTTCCATATTGAAGAAAATTCGGCAACATTTCCCCATAGTTATCCAAGTAGACGAAAAATATGAAAAGGCTATATATCCAATTCATTTATCTACCCAGAGAACACTTTTGGAAAATGAAACCAAATTCTTCATCAATATCGAAGCTTAACCACACATTTACAGCCTAAAACGGTAGTAAACTTCTAATAACAGTCCCAAAACGGGGACCATTCAGAAATCCTCCTAATGAGGAAATCTTGACGGGTAGCTAAGCTTATAACAAGCCATAAACACATACATTGCAACAATTAAACACGTGTTAATGTGAAGAAACACAATTAAAACATATAGAATAATTAAATATTACCGTAAATGCCCAATTAAACCGAAGGAACCCCAATCGCAACTGCTCAACGAGACGAACCCTATCACCGTTAATCACCCAATCGCCCTTCTAATGAAGAACAATCACCCAATCACCCTATCACCGCAAATCGCAGCTGCCCGCGCGAGAAGAAACCCTAGAAGCCTCAAGCAACTTTGAAATCGCCCAAACCTAATTTCGAAATCAGTAATCGCCCAAATCAACCAAATAAATCGATGTTACCTATCTACAACAAAAACCACATACCTATCACCGCAAATCGCAGCTGCCCGCGCGAGAAGAACCCTAATGAAGCCTCAAGCAATTTTGAAATCGCCCAAACCTAATTTCGAAATCAGAAATCGCCCAAATCAACCCAAATAAATCGATGTTACCTATCTACACAAAAACCACATATAAAAGTCCAAATGCACGAAATATTCGACAAAATCGTTTGAAATTCGACAAAATATATTTCGAATTGGGGCAAAATATAATCAGAAATTACCCTTCAATCGATTGGGGCATATTTAAACCAAGAACAACATATAAAATCAGAAACGTCCAACTTCACGGACGATTTGACAAAATAATCGCTCAAAGTCGACAATATATTTCGATCGAAATTAGGCAAAATAACGCTCAAACCCACACCTTAAGCCTTCTAAGGAAGAACAATCGACGAAATAATAGCTTAATTCGAAACCCCATTTCAAAAACTCGACAAATTCAATCCCAAATTCGGCCAAAAACCGAAATCAACCCAAAATTCGGCCAAAAACCAAAATCAACCAAAACTTCGACCAATATTCGGGTCAAAAACCACAGATTAAGCATTCTAGGAAGAACAATCGATGAAATAACAGCTTAATTCGAAAACCCATTTCAAAACTCGACAAATTCACACCGAAATTATGCCAAAAACGATATCAACCCACGCGACAAACTTAAGCTTCAATTGAAGAGCAATCGCCGTCCTATCGGCGTTAATCACACAATCTCTCCGTGATCCGAGCGAAATGTCGAAATCGCCGATTAGGTTTCCCAGAAAAGTGAAAAAAAGGGCTTCCCGGTTGAACTTTTATTTGACAGACAGCGTCGGTTGTTTCAAACAACCGATGCCGAAAGAAAATGCCTCGGTTGTTTTAAACAACCGATGCCTATTGTTTGACAATCCGCGTCTATCGTTTATAAAAACCGACGCCTAGCTTCACCTATTGTTTTAGCATCGGTTGTTTCCAGTAACCGACGCTGGATTTCTTAAAAACTTGAATTTAATTACAAAAACGCCACCCGCGCAGCCATATAGGCATCGGTTTCCTCGAAACCGACGCCTATAGTGGCGACGCCAATTGCAAACTCTGTACTAGTGGGGTTCGGAGGACTTCTCGTTCTACACTGAGGTCATACCTTCGACGTTTTTCTTCATCGGGATTAAGAATGAGACTCTAGGGTCGGTCCACTCTCCCCATTCGCCGCACTTTACGATCGACGAAGATGCGCTCATTACGGGCGTGGCGATGCACGCTGTTATTGCGGAGAGGTATTGTACGGCCGCGGCGATGCCTCGGCGACCGACATTTTGGGATGAGAATGTGTATGATTTCTTTCTTTTTTTTTTTGTCTCCTTTGCTTATATTAGGGTTGTGAGGAAAGGATATATTGTCTTTCTTCTTTGACCTTTGTGAATCATATGGGAGGAAGGGGAAGGAATTATTGAAAGATTATTATTTGTCCATTGTTTATATGCTTTGTTAGAAGTTAGATGTTTTTTCCAGAAGATTTTAATTTCGATTCTCCAATCTCCAATGGTACTGCAAAACCCAAAAAGTAAGCTATATTCACTCTCATCTTACTTGAAACTCAAACTCAAAATGAGTTTTTACTTTCCTTCTCTTGTTTCGTACCCACATATATACGATTGAACACAGAAGATGGGTTGTTAAAAATTGTAAGACAAGTCCTTTTATTTATTTTTAACTCCCGTATAGTTTTTCTGATATCTTCTTATTTAAGTTATATTTTATTTATGAGTTCAACAATATTTAACTAGATATTAAAATTAAATTATACAATTAGTTCTGTTAAATATATTTTTTAATCGCGTTTAATATATTTAATTTGTAAAAATGTGAAGTATGTGGTATATTAAAATTAGTGTGAAAAGACAATGAGGAATCGATCGAGCATCTATTCTTCTCATGTGAATACTCCAATGAGCTATTGAACATGGCTATGACAAGACTGCACGGCATTAAATTCCAGCTGAATGCAGTTTATGGTGTAGATGGGCTGAACAGATTGCTAGGGGACAACATGCATGGAATAGAGTTGTGATTGCTTATATTAATGCTGTGATCTAGCATATTTGGAGGGAGAGGAATGGTAGATTACATGGTTCTTCTCCCTCAACACCGAGTGAAGTAGGTTGCATGATCCAGCAAGAGATGGCATGGAGACTATCAAGCTGTTTTGACAGGATAAAAAATGGAGGTGACCGATCTATAGTTGACCGATTTTGTAGTGCTTTAACTACTAGTTGTGAGGTAGGTTCAATCGTACATAGTATGTGAGATGTGTAAAGCAAGGGAGTGAGGAGACTTATAAATTGTAACACAAACTAATCTGATTGTGGTAATGGAAGTCTTTCATACCAAAAAAAAAATTAGTGTGAAAAGAGAATGATTACTGCATTTTGAATTTGCGGAGTTCCAGTTTGGAAATGAAATTTTTGATCGGAGATGGTATGTGGACATATAAATTATAATCAACCCTACTAAGTAAGAATTATTTTGATACAGGCAAAACTTTTAAAACTACACGAAAACTATTGAGGAAAAGAGAAAGAAAACCTCATCTCTGGTACGACGTCGTATCTATAGGGGTCTTCGTTTTTCCAACTGTCGACTTGGACTTTTATGCTCAACGGTCTATCTATTCTATTTTATTAAGCCGGTCTTGGGTAAACTGCCTTCAATTTGGTCTCTAAATTGTTTAATTTAAGAAATAAAATTACTAAATCAAACTAAATCGAACATAACCACTCACTAACTATTTCATAGCTTACGTTGAACATCCTATCAAATTAGTACATGGTATATTTTTAAGAAATAACATTAAATATAAAAAACCACCCACTACACAATAATATTTATATATTTTCAAATTTGCTCTTCTATTTTTAGTTTATTATTGCATAATTCAATGTACAAATATTATATAGCACACATGTATAGGTGTGCAAAATTACTAGTATTACTAATGTGCCATGGCCTACTTCATATATTTTTTTCTAATACAGTCTTTTAACTTTTAATCATCAATAGTAAGATGAATATGAGGTTAGTTATATTGGGTACGACAAAACAAAACATCGGTCAAGGAAAAGGTAAGATTTTTCCAATCCAATCCCATTCTTAGTTTCTCGCTTGTGCAGTAGATTTTTACAACGTTTCTGTTGCGGGTCAAGAATATACAACTAATTAGGACGTTTGTTCTTACCAAAACACAATCTTTTTCCCACATGTGCATGCCTAACAGTAACGTTACATTTAATTACAACAACTAATGAATCGTTTCTTGTACCAATTTTTTGCTTCACCTGCAAAAGACTACAGGCGAAGTTGATTAAACAAACACGTGCGATTGATTTTCTAAATTAAAAAAGCTTTCAACAAACGCTAGCTATACATGCCTCTCTATTCTCCATGCTTTATGGTCCATTGATAAAGATTGTGACCCTACTTTTGCTATTCAGTTGCGGAACAGAAATATGATGCGGCCTAATTCCAATTTTAACAATACTTAATGTCTCGAAATGAATATTAGGTCAACAAGCCGACGCTAATCAATCATAGTCCTTTCTAGATTTTCCGAATTTATGGCGTTTGATCTCCCATATTTTTCTTATATATTACGTCCCTTATGGCCAAACATTTTTGAAAATTCTGCGTGAATTAATATCTTCGAATTATATACATAAAACTCCAAAATAAATCTCGTGCTGAAATTTATTGCATCGCGAGAGAAAGACAATAGCAATACCCGTAACTAATTTTCAAACACCTTTATTTATAAGCACCGAGCGAAGGCAAATTAGTGCATGCATTAATCGCAAAAGATCTCAAAAATCAAGAAGATTACTGTATTTTTTCGTTCTTTTCATATTATTTGCCTTAGTTGTTGTTGTTGAGAACAGTCGTCATGGCGGCGCGCGTTGAGACAGTAGCCGAGGATCTGAGATCCACTTATAACACGGGGAAGACAAAGAGCTACGAATGGAGGGTTTCGCGAGTGAAAGCCATTCTCAAGATCGTCACTCATCACGAGAAAGATATTCTAGAAGCTTTGTATTCTGATCTCAACAAGCCTGAACAAGAAGCTTTCATTTATGAGGTTGTTTGCGATTTATATATGCTCTCTAACACGAGCCCTCAGTTTAAAGTAATCTCTTACATAGTTCTGAAGAAAAGAAAAATCCCATCTCTCTCTATTTGTATGTTATATTCAGATTGCTGCCTTAGCTTCGGCATGCAGGCTAACGCTCAAGGAATTGAAGAAATGGATGTCACCACAAAAAGTATCTCTCTCTCTCTCTCTCTATATATATATATATATATATATATGCGTGTGTGTGTGTAATAACTATTGTATGGTTTTTCCTCGCAGGCAAAACTACGATGAACACTTTTCCCTCATCGGCCGAAATAGTACCTGAACCCTTGGGTGTGGTACTAATATTTTCTCCCTGGAACTACCCTTTCCGTAAGTCTCTATATCTCTCTTTAATTTCTCTCTCTCTCTCTCTCTCTCTCTCTCTCTCTCTCTCTCTCTCTCTCTCTCTCTCTCTTTATTTCTTCCACGAACAAACGTTTGACTTTATCTGAACACAGTGCTGTCCCTTGAGCCGTTGCTCGAGCCGTCGCGGCTGGCAATACCGTACTTCTAAAGCCATCTGAGGTAGCGCCGGCGTCGGCGGCGGCGCTGCGTAGGCTCATCGGAGAATACATGGATGACTCCGCCGTCAAAGTCATCGAGGGTGGCGTGCCTGAAACAACTACCTTATTGGAGCAGAAGTGGGATAAAATATTCTACACAGGTTATTACTTCTTCGAATAAACATTCACATGAATAACTAATAAAAGTTGCGATCTTGGAATTATTCTTCTTTTTTCTTTTAAAAGGTAACGGCAAAGTTGGGCGCATTATATTGGCCGCTGCAGCCAAGAATCTCACGCCGGTAGTGTTAGAGCTCGGCGGGAAATCCCCGGCCGTCGTCGATCCTAACACCGACTTAAAAGTAAACACTACTTTTTCCTAATTATTAATTCATAAGGTTTTGTCTGAAAGTCGAATCTTATAACTACATTCGTAATCCGAAAAAAAAAAATTGTAAAGGTTACGGCGAAGCGAATAGTCTCGGGCAAATGGGGATGCAACAGCGGACAAACATGCGTTTCATGCGATTACTTGATAACTACCAAGGCCTTCGTTTCGAAGCTTGTAAGAACGTATATATATGATCTTCGTGTAAGAGAATAATAGTATTCGTTCGTTGTATAGTAATCGAAGCCGTCCCTTATTTATCAGGTCGATGCGCTGGCGTGTAAAATCAAGAATTTCTACGGAGAAAATCCCCTAAAGTCGAACGATCTGTCGAGAATCGTAAACTCCCATCACTTCGATAGGCTGACGAGGTTGTTACTAGAAGACGGAAATGTCTCCGATAAAGTAGTCGTCGGCGGCCAAATGGACAAGAGCAAGCTGTGAGTGTTTCCTTATTATTTTCATGCAAATTTAATCCCATCATTAATCGTCTGAAAAATGTTTCTAGCAAGATTGCTCCGACGATCTTATTAGACGTCCCAGAAGACTCTCGATCATGAACGAAGAGATCTTCGGCCCATTACTCCCCATCATCACCGTAAGAACTTCAAGAATTATAGCAGTTATAGCCCGCATTATGCTTTACTAGCTCGTACGCGTCCCAATAATAATGATTCTTTCGTATCTATAAATAAATACGAAGGTCGACAGACTAGAGGACAGTTTCGACTTCATCAATGCGAGAGATAAGCCGCTCGCGGCATACCTCTTCACAAACGACAAAAGGCTCATGGAAGACTTCGTAAGGAACGTCTCGTCGGGAGGAATGGCCATCAACGACATAGCCTACCACGTAAGCGCGACTAATCTAATAAATATACAAGTTTTTGTAAATTTCTCATTCGTTATAAATGTCTTTTTTTTGGCGTACGAATATATATAATTAGCTTGCAGAGCCGAGTTTGCCCTTCGGTGGCGTAGGGGAGAGCGGGATGGGAGCGTACCACGGAAAGTACGACTTCGACGCTTTTACTCACAAAAAGTCGGTACTCAGCCGCGGCTTCGGCGGAGATATATCGGCGAGGTATGCGCCGTATTCGCCGGCGAAGCTGCGCTTTCTCAAGGCGCTGATGGCCGGGGATATTTTCGGTATTTTGCGCGCTTGGATAGTCGGGACGAAGGACGAGTGATCAGCTGTTGATCATAAAATAAAAAATAAAAAATAAAAAAATAAAAAAAATTGATCATCATTTGTAATTTCTCCAACTATGCTATTTATGCGAAGGATATATATTATATGTATGATCATTGTTATTAATGTGAATGCAAAGACCAAGTCATTAAGAATGAAATTAACTAATATGAATGATAGATAGATGCTTTGATAATAATGTAATAATGGCGATGATACATATAAGGGGCGTCTGAAAAGATACGTTTTTTCAAGTAGATACAAGTCGTCACTATCGGCAATTGTTTTAACAAATATAATGGAGCCGATGAAATCGAAATATTGTCTCAGTTGCAAACTTAGTCGGAGTATAAAAAATAAGAACTAGGGAAACAAGGCGAAGGGTTTCTTTTCATAAAGTTACGACGAACATGGCCGAATTATGTATCGAAACGGCGGCCGAAGATCTAAGGTCGGCCTATTACACGGGCAAGACTAAGGATTACGATTGGAGGTTGTCCCAAATTAAGGCCGTGCTCGAAATTACTACACATCATGAGAAGGAAATAGTCGACGCTCTGCGCTCCGATCTCAACAAACCCGAGCACGAAGCTTTTCTTCACGAGGTTTTTGCGTCTATGTCTTCAATATCTGTTTTTACATCGTTTTTCTCTCGGCTGATCATTTTTAGTTTCCTCGTCTTTTTTAATCAGATCGCCGGCGTAACATCGGTGTGCAAGACGCTGCTGAAGGAATTAAAGCGATGGATGAAGCCCGAAAAGGCAAAATTCGACGCGTATATATTCGTATCTTTTTACGTTATTGTAGAACTCCGACGCTCTTGATAATATTATTCCAGGCGAAAACGACGGTGAACACTTTCCCCTCGTCGGCCGAGATCGTGTCTGAGCCTTTAGGCGTCGTGCTCGTCATTTCTCCTTGGAACTACCCTTTTCGTGCGCCATCTTCTTTTTTTTTTCTTTCGGTGCAATAATATTTACGCCGAATTCATTACCGCGATCTTATGTATTATTTTATTAAGACGTTTATTTTCTCATTCAAAGTGTTGTCCGTCGAACCCTTGGTCGGAGCTATAGCGGCCGGCAACGCCGTGCTTTTAAAGCCGTCAGAAGTCGCGCCCGCCGCGTCAGCGCTTATGCGCAAGCTAATAGCGCAGTACATGGACGGCTCGGCGGTGAAGGTCGTCGAAGGCGGCACGCCTGAAACGACCATTTTGTTACAGCAGAAATGGGATAAAATATTCTATACAGGTAAAATTCGCCGACTGAATAAAATAACGACTGAAGCGGTCGAGGCTATATATATATACGTGATCGAAAGGCGCCTTTTGTATAGGGAATGGTAGAGTAGGAAGGATTATATTAGCGGCGGCCTCGAAGCATCTTACGCCTGTGGTTTTTGGAGCTCGGAGGGAAATCTCCCGTGATAGTCGATTCGAACACGGACTTGAAGGTAATTTACTTACCGTGTCGTTAAAATCGCCGGGAAATGTAATGAATAATGAGATTATAATGTTTGTGGCGAACATAAAGGTTACGGCATGGAGGATTATTTTCGGGAAATGGGCGTGCAATGGCGGGCAGACGTGCGTCGCGCCCGACTACGTTATTACTACGAAAGACTTTGCGTCGAAGCTGGTAAGAAACGACGCATCTGCAACTTTTTTTTTCGTTTTGTCGAATTTGAAGGCAAATTCGATTCTCAGGTGGATGCGCTTACGCGTGAAATTGAGAAATTCTACGGAAGAATGCCTTGGAATCGAACGACATTTCGAGAATCGTAAACGCGCATCATTTCGATCGTCTGGCGAAGCTTTTGGACGACGAGAAAGTTTCGGGCAAGATAGTGTTCGGAGGTCAAAGGGACAAAACGAAACTGTGAGCCTAAACCAAATCTGAGCTCTGTTTGTAAGAAAATCTCATCTTCGTAAGTATTAACTCGTCTTGGCGCTGCAATCTCATTGCAGAAAAATAGCTCCGACGATTTTCTTGGACGTCCCCGAAGATTCACTGATCATGAGCGAGGAGATCTTCGGCCCATTACTGCCAATAATCACCGTAAGCACAAATCAAGCTACTCAATTCCCATAATAAGACTGATAACCCTTCGACTAAAAGCACGCTTTATTTTCAAAGGTCGAAAAATCGAAGACGCCTTTCGCGCTGTCAATGCAAGATCGGAAAAACCCTTAGCTGCGTATCTCTTCACCAAAGACGAAAGACTCAAAAAGAAGTTCATAGCAAGCGTATCGTCGGGAAGTATGGCCATCAACGAAGTCGTCATTCAAGTAAGTATCACTACATTCTCGCACTGCTCATAGCAAAACAAATCACTCGTAATAACTAATGAAAACTGCGTATTCACTCAGCTTTCAGAGCCCAGTTTGCCCTTCGGCGGCGTAGGCGAAAGCGGCATGGGTTCGTACCATGGAAAGCACACTTTCGACACGTTCAGCCATAAAAAATCAATTTTGTACCGCGGTTTTCGAGGGGACATAGAGGCGAGATATCCGCCGTACACAGTCGCAAAGCTCAATTTTTTCAAGGCGGTTTTGGCAGGAGACATACTCGGGATTCTCCGCGCTTTGATTGGTTGGAGTTGAGATCCAGCGCACGATAAATGTAATAATAAAAAAACAGCAGTTCGACGAAAAAAGCAAGTCAAAGAAACAAACAGTTGTAAAGACTTCGCTGCAACTACCTACTACGCAGCCAAAAAAAAAAAGAGAAAGGGTTCCCTTAGCATAACGACTCAATAACGAATTTTCCCGTAGAACATTAGCTACGTTGCGCCTTTGTTCTTCGGTCAGCTCACGAGGAAACTTAACGTCGAATACGATCTTTAAGTCCCCTCTCTTACTTGAGTCTTCTAGCCTCGGCATCCCTTGCCCTTGCACGACCCTTTCTTGCCCAGGCTCTATGACATCGTCGATCGTAAGGCTCATTACATTGCCGCCCAGCAAAGGAACCTGAAGATCGCAAGATGTTAGAGCTTCGACCAACGTAAGCTCTAACCTCAGCTCTAAATCATCCTCATTCAATCTCTTGAACAAGGGATGAGGTTTCCTCTGCCACGACGAATACCATATCTCCGCGTTCGGCGCCCTTCGTTTCGTTCCCCACTCGCTCCAATGTGATCTTCGTGCCCTCCCGATAGCCTGGCTCGACGTTTACCGTGAGCGTATCGTCTTCTTCTTCGACTGCTTCGCTGTTTCAGAGCATTTCACATTTCAACACATGACGTTACGTTAAAAGAGAGAAAAGATCCAGAACACAGACTAACCCATCGACCGAAACGACGTCCCTAGTGATATCGATCTTCTTGACGCAGCCAAAGCAGAGCTCCTCGAGGGCACACTCGAGTTCGATTTGCAGAGTGGGAGGCTTCATTAGCCCTTGAGAATTGGTGAAGAAGATGGGCTGGGAATAACCGATTCTTGTGCTGCCACACCTAGACAGAGCCCTAGGCTTCACGCCAGCTGGCGAAGGTGATCCCATGTCGTTCAACTGTTCCTTCGATTCATCGACTTCATGAGAGGGCCTGAGAGAGGTTGCTGGTCACTCCTGCGGCTCATGCTATGGTTCAGTGATGATCGACCCTCGTGGCTCATGGCCCGCGAGGGGCGATTCGAGGCGGGAAAATCGCAGCTTTTTCTATTTAGGGAACGGCCTCTTCGGATGGGCTGAGCTTTCGGGTTCTGAGATTCGGGCGAAAAAGGTCAGATCTTTCCTCTCTTTTTCTTTACGGATGACGTAAACGAAGCTAAAATCGAATCTTTCTGTAAGAGAAAGATATATACGCGTACCTTGTTTTTTTCTGGTGATTCCTTGAAGGTTGAAGGCGAGGTGCAGCATTTGGTGATGAGGGATTTGCATGCTTTGTAGAAGCCTGCAAAACCTCCGGCGCGAATCACGTCGGAATGCGGCGAAGACGGCGATCTCCGGCGGTGGTTTTCCATCGACGTCGATTGTTAAATCTCTCTGGCGTTTGATGTGAAAGAAAAAAAAGGGGGGAAGGGCTTTCCTTCCGTTGGATATATGGAAGCGACAGTTTGGTCTTCCCTATTATTTATTACATGTTTAATATGTCATTAAATTGGCATCCCTGGGAGATTTTCTTCGATTCCAAATTGTATTCGTAATACGCAAAAAATAGAAACCAAAAGATAGAATTTCATACTACACACATACTCCACTCCTACGGATAAACCCTGGCGCCCGCCCTCCAAGTTTAATGACCTCACAGTCGGCCGCCGCCGACGTTTTCGGCGTCGGTGAAGTGACGGAAGTTACCCGATCGGCAAGGGAGAATGGGTCGGGTCGGTTTGTCTCCACCGAAAGGTCCGGCTCGTTAATTGGGAATGTGAGGGTAGGGTTAGGGAGAGTTCAGATTTGGGGATCTTCTTCGGCTACCATGGATTTCGAGGTTGCTGAGGGGTATTCTCGGAATTCGGTCGGCGGAG
The DNA here is from genome assembly GCA_027422505.1 of Craterostigma plantagineum. Classification (NCBI taxonomy): domain Eukaryota; kingdom Viridiplantae; phylum Streptophyta; class Magnoliopsida; order Lamiales; family Linderniaceae; genus Craterostigma; species Craterostigma plantagineum. The sequence continues at coordinate 106,103 of JAPQWV010001078.1, forward strand.
GAGCGGTGGAGTGGGTGGCGTTGAGGGGTATTTAGGTCTTTTTGTTGAAGAGTGGGCAGATATGACTGTGATTGCATGGATAAGGGGAGACGAGACGACAATTGTGCAATTTTGAAATTCGAGGGATGGAATTTTAAGATTTAGAAACTTGAGGGACCGAATCGAAACATTTCTATAAGATCTTTACTGAGCAGCTGTGTAGCAGTAGGTTACAGATCATCGTCGATTAATATTTATTTATGGGGTAATTTCGGTCGTCCCCATTTAGCATTTTCAAATATAGTTCAGGCCCCATAAGTTTTTAAATTAGGCTGAAGGACCTAAGTACCGAAAACGTAAGTTTTAAGGACCAATGCGACAGGAAATGGCAAATCTGTCCTTCATAGTTGGCAAAATTACAGTCAATTGCTATCATCTCCATCGTTCGATTTAGGGTTGGTGTGAGGACTCTAGAACCTACTGAATTGTTGTTGTTAAGGTGCAAATAAGATGAGATCGACTTCGTTTTCTCATGGGTAGTTAAAATAGACGAATAATTTAGAATGTAACAAGAAATAATGTCGAAATCCCACTTCGAGAGAAGGAGAATATAAATGGACCAACTATCGAATTTAATCGCCAATTAAGATGAAACTGAGTGAATTTGATCATGGGTCTTATCAATGAAGGAGAATTATTGAGTTTACGAAAGAAGTGGTGAAGAATTTTGCATCAAATTTTTTTATGCGCGACGTATATTGATGATTTCGTGAAGACGATATCTGGGTACCAAATAATGCAATTTAAGTAACAAATATAACAAAATTGTAACAAATCTGACTAATAAAGTAATAGATATAACAATTGTAGTAACAGTTTCAAATAAAATTTTTATGCGAGGTATATAGAAGATTTCTTAAAGACGATATCTGGGTAACAAATAATGCAATTTAAGTAACCAATATAGCACAATTAGTAACATAAGTGACTAACACAGTTAAAGATATAACAACTGTAGAAACATTATTTGAATGAAAATTTTTTATGCGACGTATATTAAAGGTTTCGTGAAGATGATACCTGAGTAACACATAATGCAATACTAGTAACAGTATAGCACAAACAGTAACAAGTATGACCAAGTAAGTAACAGATATAGCAAATGTAGTAACTAAATAGTTAATTCAAATAACATATTATGCAGTAACAATAACATATCTGGAAAATTATTTAACAGTAAAGTCGATTTTTAACAAATTCTTCAAAGTAACAAATAGGGTTGTATTAGTGACAATAATTCCCAATTCGCTAACCCTAATTGAAAAACACGAAGGAGAAGCGACGACGAGCCGGCGACGTCCACGAGCAGCGACGGCGAGAGCGAAAGAAGCAGTGACGACGACAATGGCGAAGAAAGGGCTAAGAAAGAGGCGCACCATCCCACGAGCAGCGAAGACGTCCCGCGGCGACCACGAGCAGCGAGCCACCCCGCGACTGTCAAGCCGATTGTTGATAAAGCATCCCACGAGCATAAGGAGGCGGTTCAAAGGACGCCATTTGCTGCTTTCCTCCGTATCCAGGTAGGAACCAAAAAGGCATGCAGACATTGTTGGAAAAATTGGCCCCTATTACGAAGTCCGAGTTAGAGCATTTTCAGGCGATCGTATAGACCGAATGCAAGTTTGTTGCGGTGCCTCTCAACAGTCACAATCAGGCTACATTCACTGTAGTATGTAGATTCATGAAATTTTACATCACAATATATTAGTTTAGGGTTATGATTTTCGTGGAGGTTATGTAGGAATTGAGATGTTGAAGTATAGTGTGGAAAATAAGTAGCACTCTTCTTACATGGTCTACTTGTGCTTCATCGGATTGATTTTACGTACACAAAACGAGAACATATACTCTACTACTCTTTTGTAGAGTCCAATGGTAGACCATAATAAGTGATTCAACAAATTTAATGACATCTTCGACTAATCTTTAACGTAAACCTTCAGTTGTTTACTGATTTCATGCGTAACAGTTCAACGTAGAAATAGTAACAATTTAACCTTACCAGTAACAGGAGGTGTGAATCAGGGTGACAATGTGATATGCAAGCAGTAACAGATAACGCTGGTGCAATAGCTGTTTTAAGGTATAAGGATTCGATTACATGGAGTAACGGTTTAACTTATAACTAGTAACAACTTAACAGTACGGGTAACAGACCAGCTAAAAAATGATGTTCCCGCCCAAATTTAATCTCATGATGGTTTTCCCGCCAGAAGCTTCAACGCCAATTCAGTAACAGATTTAAGCATCTTAGTAACGAAAATGCAAATACTAGTAACAGAACCTATTCATTATACAAACACGACAGTGCTGAAAATGCGATACCACACTGATCGACACGTGGTGTGTGAATGAAAAGTGCGACAAGTAATAATTAAAACGAATACTAAATTACTGTCACCGACGTGCGATAGGCAGTGAACCTATCGTTTGTAGTGTAGTAAAGTGAGTAAACGAGTATCGAACACGAGGAATAAATCAAGTACTAGTAATAACCTATCGACTCGATATTTAACCTTAATAAAATACGCAAATTGTTTGACGACTTAACCTAACAGATTACTTCTAACTCAACTAGAGATTCAATTAACACGCTTAAAACTGATACGAAGCTTCAGATAATAAAGATGTGCTCGGGATTCGAATCCCGCTAGGTGTTATCGACTAAGACAATAAAGTCGTTCCTACGTGATCTTGACTAGATCGCCGTAATTATCCTACCACTCGCGAGTTTGCTGTCGCCCTAAACGCTCGCTGGGATCTATGATTCAGTAATTACTAACGGCGAGGATCGAGTATTTGCTTTCGCCCTATACTCGATTCCTATCTTCTACGAACGGCCTAAACGTTGTTTAGCTGTCGCCCTAAACGTTTTTCCATACGATTACTTTAACACATAGACATATTAAAGCAACGAAACAAATTCATAGAATGATACAAATCACATAGTCCGATAATTATAAATCTTAACTACGAAACATCCTAGCGTTCATCTAATCCCAAACACAAAGGGGAATTAGCTACGCATAATAGACGGGAAAACAACGAAAGAAACAAAGGATAGGGGCGAAGAATTCATATTCTTGATATACGGATGATCTGCGATGGGGACGTTGAAGATTCTTCGTTCTTCGTTAATTTGGGCGTGATTTCGTCGATGATCCGTCTCTTGCGCTCCGGGACGCGATTCTGCATTCTTATGTGCTATTTTTCGTCTCTAGAGGGATTAGGGTTAATCTCTGGCGAGTTGTGTCTTTTTCTGGGTCGAATTTGGGCTTTTTTATAATGATTCCCGTGTCGGTCACGGCCTGAGACATGGGCCGTCACGGCCGTGACCAACATCGATCGCGTCTCGCACTTTCTGCCCTTGGTCACGGCCAAGTGCATCAAGTGTCACAGCCGTGACCATCATCTGGCTCGCTCTCTGCCTCGCGTCACGGCCAGACGCATTAAGCGTCACGGCCGTGACCATCATCAGCGTCCCTCTCCATCGCGCGCTGTCCCTCGTCACGGCCGTGACGCGTATTGCGTCTGGCCGTGACCGAGGGCAGTGTTGCCCTTATCGCGCCGTTTTGCCTCGTTTTCGCTCCTTTTCACCCGAAACTCGTCTTAAGCTCCTTCAACAATAAAACAAGTGTAATATATCGAATAAATGCGTAATTTAATTACTAAGGCTCTATTAAACCCCGAATAAATACTACGATAAACGCATTGGGATGCGTTTATCACACACTTTCCTCTAACCCCCATTTAATCAACAAAATCATCTCTCTTTTCATTTAGTGCATTTGACAGTATCCATGGTCCCACTATGTCAACAGACCTCTTACTACTAGTTACCCTGCGTTTCTCAGATGTCGATAGTAGCTCCATCTCCTTACGATACAAGTCCCCACTTAACACCACCACAATGCAATTGCTTATGGATAGTGATGTGAAGTTCATGGTGAAGTTGCACCACCAGCTAAAAATGAAGGTCATTGACATGATTGCATCTGAACACGAGAATAACAAATTACGTATAAACAGTAACACTTCATAGATAAATGCTAACAATTAGTTAAAGCTTAATAATGGTTTGGATACTACTAGTGACACTATTTATACATAGAGTAACAGATTTGTACACACAGTAACAGTTTGGACAGAGGATAAATATACACAAATTAGATGTAATCGTTGCCAAAACGGCTTTTATTTCATCTTGTTTTCGGAAATTAGAACCCTACACATGGTAACAATTAATTACGTAAAAATAACGAGTTTGGCTGACCTAGTAACGAATTTGGTAGACCGAGTAACAACTTTGATGGCAGAAAATATCCACAAATTATTGGGGTCGATCGTATTTTTGCGAAATTGAAAGATCGTAGGACGAACGAGCAGACATGTGCCGCACTGAGCTCTCCATACTATGGGTAATTCGCTGTTAATACATATTAGACGTAATCATTGGCAAAAACGGCTTTGATTCAATCTTATTTTCGCAAATTATAACACTACGCATGGTACCAATTTAGTTCCGCTAAATAACGGTTTGTAACGATATAGTAATGACTTCGGCACAAGTGGTAACAAATTTGACACGTCGAGTAATAGTTCGACACAGTAAAAATATACCCAAATTAATGGGGTCGATCGTGTTTTCGCGAAATTGAAAGATGAAGGTCGGACGAACGAGCAGAAAATGTGCCGCACTGAGCTTCCCATACTATGGGTACTTCGAATTGATACTTATAGATGTAATCGTTGGCAAAAACGCTTTCATTCAATCTTGTTTTCGAAAATTATAACAGTACGCATGGTAACAATTTTGCCCCGATAAATAACTATTTAGCAGATATAGTGACGAGTTTGTCACAAGAGGTAACGAATTTGGTACAACGAGTAACAGTTTCGACACAGTAAAAATATACCCAAATTATTGGCGTCGACCGTATTTTCGTGAAATTGAAAGATGAAGGTCGGACGAACGAGCAGACAATGAGCCGCACCGAGCTGCACAAGTATGGGTACTTCGAATTTGTATGTAACAGATGTAATCGATGCCAAAAATGGCTTCGATTTTATCTTATTTTCGCATATTAGAACCCTAATAGAAAGATAAAAAAACTCATACAATCTTACATCTTGCTTCGTCAATACACAATACATCCTACATTACACGCCGAATTTGATTGGTTAATGGGCATTCGAAATTTCGAACCTCGATTCACTATAAAAATGGGATTCGTAAAATAAATACTATACCGATAACAATTTCTGCAACATAGTAACAGATAAGGTATGCTAATAACAGTTCGATAGACATTTATAACAATATAGTCTAAAAGCATAACAGAAAGTCGCCGGAAAATAACTATTAGTTCATATGTTGGGAATGGGATGGGTATTTTCGTCAATACATATTTTATATCCTTATCTCTGCAATTTTCGAATTTCTGGTCCTTAAAACTAATATCACCTCTGATAGGGGCTGAATCTTACCAAAATACAAAATAGAGACTGAATACAAATTTCCCTTTATTTATTACCTCACAGAAGGAAACAAAATTGAAAGCTTTTTGTCCTCTAAAAATACCGAAGACGCGATCTCTCTCTCTCTCTCTCTGGTTTTTTAACTGTCGTTTTTTCTCTTTCACACACTTCACACACCACAATCTCACGAAGACCCCACGCCCACACCACGTCAAACCTCAAAGCTCAAACCCCGCGAAATTCTCTGTTTGATTTTTCGCCTCTAGCAATGCCAGCTTCCTCCTCAGGTATTATTACCTCAAATAAATTTTCAAGTTTTCAGTTAACTGATTTTATTATTGTTATTTTTTTTTAATGCGCCACGAGCATGCTTTTTGGGCTGTTTTTTAGGGGAACTCAAAATTGATTGTTTCTTGGAGCTTTTATGTGCTGGCTAGGAAATGATTTTGCAGAATTGAGGTAGAACGCTCTATAAATTTGAACAAACGCAGGTTCATGTTTTTGAGAATTTACTTGGAGCTTTCCTTACTTTGATTTTTATAAAATTTGCTGATCTTTTGCTGTAGCAAAGTCAATTATGTTCTTGATTGTTCTAGACGGAAGTTTTGATTCTGAAGTTGGATTTCGTGATTGAGAATTGGGGGATATTTTAATCGCATGAAAAACTCGGTCCTTTTTATTTTGTAAATGACTTCAAGCTGCAATGAGAATGCTAATGCACTACGGCGCGATTTGAGTACAATAGAAGAAAGGTGTCATTTTCGTATTAATGCATATGCAGACCTAATTTTTGTGATCTCCGTTATTTCTTGTAAAAATAGTGGGAAGAGGAAGGTGGAGAAAGCAAAAAAGAGAGTACCCATCTGCGCATAATCCAGATTGAAAGAACCTGAAATTGATGCTACATTTGAAGAGAATGAAGATGACGATGACCCTGATTTGGACCCACCTCAAACCATTTGGAAACCACTGATGATCCCCAAAATCATGGCTCAGATGCGGGGAACCGAATATCGCAGGAGAAAGAAAGTGAAAAGTTGGCTGATACTGTAGCTTGTATATGTGACTTCCCAACTGCTGTGAAGAGGGCAGTAATAAAACCTCATTCATCTGTTCTTGGAATCGTAGAAGCAGAGAGATCAGCTCGACTTGGAGACATCAAAAGCCAGAATCGGGCTGTGATTCCTGTACTGGAGAATATTTCTTATGGTCAGCTTCAGACACTGTCTGCCATTCCTCGTGATAGCGCTCTAACTTTGTCAAGTGAAGAAACCTCGAGCGGCAGTGGTAGCGGGTCGTATGTTATCAAACCGCCCAGTATAACTCCTGGCCGAGGCCTAATCAAGCGGCTTGGTAGTGCGGGCCGTGCCCATGTTCTGCCTGCCCATTCAGGTCACTTATTTTTATGTTTAGTGGCTGACTGAATTGAATGTGTTATTGCCGTCAGTACATGAGCACCGATGTCATGCATGTGGCAGAATGCATGAAACTTGATCATATGTATGGTGAATCTACAGAAAGATTTCAAGATTAACCTTTAGAGTTGAGATTAGGTATTGAGACCTTGAATTATTTTTTGTGAGAGGTTCATGTACCGGGAATTGACTGAAATAAAAATTGATGATAGCTCAAAATTTTTGTGCTTCCTTTCTATGCTCCAAAATGTATTGCCCAGAACAATTTCTTATGCATACATTCATGTGGGTGACTACAATGCATTACATGATTATATTGCCTCTAATCTGGCCTCTGTTTACTTAAATTTCCAAAAGCAGACTGGTTTTCACTCAATACGGTGTATAGAATGGAGCGACAAGTAGTGCCTCACTTTTTCACTGGGAAGTCACTGGAACATACTCCAGAAAAATACATGGAGTGCCGAAATTTCATTGTTGCAAAATATGTTGAACAGCCCGAGAAGCATCTAACAGTTTCTGACTGCCAGGATATAGTATCGGGGATTGAGATTGATGACTTAAACAGAATTGTGCGGTTTCTTGATCACTGGGGGATCATCAACTACTGTGCAGGTCCTCTTACACATCAGTCTCAAAATGATGGGACGTATTTGTTCGAGGACTCAAACCGTGAACTGCACATGCCTTGGGATGCTTTAAAATCCATTGATAGCTTAATCAAATTCGATAAGCCAAAATGCAGGCTCAAGGCAGCTGATGTATATTCAGAAATTTCACATCAGCGTGGTGAGGATTCTGACTTTGACAACTCTGTCAGAGTCAGAGAGCAGCTATCTGATAATCATTGAATCTACTGCTGTCGGTCTCTCAGTACAGTTTATTATCAGTCAAAGAAGGAGGTAAAAGAAACAAGTCTTAAGCAATATACTCCCTCTATCTAAATGTTACATATAATTGCCGGTGATACTTTTGTATGGTGCTTTCTTTTGTTGATCGAAACAATATATAAATACGTAATCTCATTCTCTTGCAATTGTTTGACTAAAGTCCAATTGTTTGACAGGTTAATGTATTGTTGTGTTTGGAATGCTTTGACGAGGGAAGATTTGTTTCTGGTCATTCGAGTCTGGATTTTGTTAAATTTTATTCATGGAATGATTCTCAAAGTGTTGATGGTGATTGTTGGGGTGATGAAAAACACTGCGGTTGCTTGAGGGCGTGCAGTTTTACAGAGATAACTGGAACAAAATTGCGGACCATGTGGGCACTAAGTCAAGCCACAGTGCATTCTGCATTTTGCGCGCCTTCCATTAGACGGTGCACCAATAGAAAATATAGATTTGCCAACAACTTCAGAAATTAGGCATGATGATGAACACCAACAAATCGATCCACATTCAAATGGTCAGTGCCGTATTACTTGAGTTTATGCCCTGCGTGGCGACCGATTCATCCTTTGCCTTCCTGTTATTAAACAGGATTCAGATTGCCGAAGAGCGACTCTGAAAGCATTTTTCCTTTCAAAGATCTTGGGAATCCAGTGATGAGTATGGTAAAAAGTCTGCAAGCTCGTGTGTTTTCTAATAGTTTGATACTAACCATTCCCTTTACTTGTGTGAGGCCTTTATTGTTGCACACACCTTGCAACATAACCCGCGAAATAAATTTAAGTAAAATATTCCAACAAAATTGTTGTTTTCTGATCCGATCCCTCGCCTTCTGTTATACACTGTATGGTCACTGTTGTGTCTCATAGACAACTTCTACACATACTTGATCCGTATAATTTTTCTATAACTTTTGCAGGTAGCTTTTCTTGCTTCAACGTTGGGGCCTAGAGTGGCAGCAGCTTGTGCCCAAGCATCCTTGGCTTCGTTATGTAAGAATGGTGACAATGATGGGAATCCTCACGAAGAAACCACCTCGACTAATACAAAAGGTATGCACGTCATGAGCTTCTTGATTTCTTCATTTATTTAATTTTTGGGTCATACATCTTTTCAAGGAATTTTCTCTGAAGGTCCTCGTAGTAGCCAGCATGAATTGGAGGAGCCTTCACCTTTGTCTGCTGAGAAAGTGATGGATGCAGCTAAGTATGGCCTCGCTGCTGCTGCTGTGAAAGGGAAGCTATTCGCTGATCACGAAGAGCGTGAAATCCAGCGATTATCTGCTAGCATCGTAAATCAGCAGGTAAATGCTACTCTCTCTACTTCTTGGGGACGGGCTTATTAATAAATAAAAAGGCCTCTCGTCTACATGCTGTCTTAGTAAAATTGTCAATGGTTTTCAGATGAAGAGATTAGAGCTGAAGCTGAAGCAAATAGCAGAAATCGAAACGTCCTTGATGAGAGAATGCGAACAAGTCGAACGCACAAGGCACAGAACTTCTGTCGAGCGAGCTCTCATGGCTTCGTCACAATATGCGTCTCCCACGATGTCTCGACCTACGAATCTACAAAGACTTGTGCCAAATAACAGGCCACAAGTTCCCAGTTTCTCAACAGCCATTCATGACCAATTATGGTAGTAATAATAATAACCAGCCAATTCATCCTCACATATCACTCATGCAACAACCTGGATGTATGGTCTTAGCCCTCAGCTTCCACTTTCAGCCATGCAACAACCATCTTCTTCGTCGTTTCATCTCAATTGAATTCTCAGTCTTCTCTTGGTCATCCAATGCTTAGGCCCTCCATTTCAGGTACTAAGTCTGACTTAGGTAAAGAAGAAGGCTCGTCTGATTTCAATCTGATCACATTCATAATTTGGGCGTATCGATTTGTTTCTTAGCCTCCCACTTTATTGTTTATAATTAGCACAGCTGGTTTGGGTTGGAACACGTGGTTGGTTTTGGTTTATCTGTTTGCTTTGAGGCAGCCTGCGATTCATTGTTGAGAATTTGAAATATGTTATGAGCTGTGTAGGGAAATCTACCATCTTCTTACAGACGTGATGTTTAACGTTGATGTTTTCCACTTATGATAGTAGCATCTGATTGACAAATGTCTGATATTCAGCGACAGTTCAAGGGAAAACAGAGGCAATCTAGAATCATGATGCGTATTTGTTCTCAATGTCTGAGAAACAGTTTTAACTGATTATCATACTTCAACCAAACAAAACAAACGATGGATATTATAAGTTGGTGTGGAGATTGAAGGGCATATACGCTTCGTTCCCATTCCAGAAACTCTTAGAGCATATTATTGATAGCACGCATCGTGGTGCTGGCCACGTCCAACAACTGCAAATACTCGTCTGCTCCATCTATAAGACTCTGCAAGTAAAGGTTAATTTGAGAATTTTATTTAGTGTCCCAATTGATGTGAATCGAATTACAAGAACGGAAAGAAAGGAACTTTTCCTTACCTTATCTGACTCAGCAAATTTCTTACATATCATAGCTTTCTTATCGTCTGGTATCTCATCTGATTCAATAACCTCGTCGTGCAACTGAAGCGGAGAGTATTGGTGGTCAGCATAAATCAAGAACGGAGATGAACTTTACAATTCAAAAGCACTTAACATACCTGAGAAAGCATCTGTGAAGCAGGATATCCTTCAGCAATGATATTTTTGACTTCTTTGTCTGCTGTGTCGAAGTTACCAGATTTGCAAGCAGAAAATAGAGCATCGACAACTTCTTTTGGAATAACCTGATATGTTAGAATGGGTAATGTGGGACGAGCACTCAAAATCAACTTCAAAAATTCAGGAAGGATATAAGATAACAGTGCATTGCTTGTCGTAAATCTGTCTGATTTAAGATGAAAGTACACAGACTATGCTTTGGCCGCAGAAGACTTACCCCAGAAACACTAATTAGTTGTTTGGATGAAAGTAAAGATCCAATAAGCGAGCTGCACCCTGAGATTACAGAGTCATGAAAACATCAAGGTTCATCTAATATTTGGATAGCAAGGCCCTAGTGGCTGAGCACTGGTAATAGATTTCGTATGTGATAATGCATGACATGGTAGTAAATGGGCCAGGACACCCCTAGAAACCATGTTTCATGAAAATCTTAAGTAGAGATGCTCTTTTGACTCATTGATGGATAGTTATTACAAGCATCAAATGTCAAAGTTGGTAGTAGCTCACACCTGTAGATAGGTGATTGCCCTACGCAAGTCGCCTTGTGATATTGAGCTTAATGTTGATAAGGCCTGCAATTGAACACAGAGTGAACATAGGAATAATCTTTTACCACTTGTATTGTACCTTGTAAAATGCAAAGAGTTAGAAATCCATACATCTGAATCTAAGGTAATACCCTCCTCCTTGCAGATGTGTAAAATGCGACTGCTCATGATTTCTTCAGTAAGAGGCTTGAATCTGAACTTAGCACACCTAGATGCAAGTGGCTCTATGATTCTAGAGAAAATAAAAGTCAACCATACATTAATCAATCATCAACAGGGAACATCCTCTACACATTTCTATGAAATGCGGCATAAACCTAAAAAGCATTTCAAACGAAAAACTTAAAAGTCGCATACAAATTGCAAATAAAAAAAAAACTTTAAGCCGAAATTTCATCAATTATGACATAAATAACATCACTGGTCTACCTGCTTATGTAATTGCAAACAAGAAAAATCTCATCACTTTTGAATAGGTTTCCATGGTACGTCGTAAAGCATTCTGCAAATAAGCAATATTAAGTTCTTCTGTGACATAAAAGAATATGATCAATCTGATAACAATAATACTTGCCTGGGCATCTTCGGTCATTGAATCAGCCTCATCGAGAATTATAATCTTATAAGGTGGGCATGGATATCCACTTAAACAGGGCCAAAAACAACACATAATTAATGAAACCGAAAAGTAGCTATGGCAAGTTACACAGGGTAATTGAAAGGTGTAATAAAATAGTGAAATAAAATACCCTTCTGAATAGAACCAACAGCAACAGCTGCAAAGTTTTTTATCTTCGTACGAACGACATTAATTCCACGATCATCACTAGCATTCAGCTCAAGCACTCTAGACTTGTATAGCTCGGGTCTATTAAGAAATAACCAATGCCCAATTCACCCAGAAAAGGAAAACAAGAACAGCATCAAGTAATTTTTATATCAACAAACAACTACGCAAAATGTACATCAAAATATATACAGAAGGAAGCGACACTGAATTGAAAAAGGACCTAGCAAAATGAAATTTACCCAAAAAGCTGATGAGCAATAGCTAAGCAGTGGTCGTTTTTCCCGTACCAGGAGGCCCATAGAACAGCATATGCGGGCACTGCCTTAAACCAATACAGTCACAGAAATGAAGACCTAAAAGCTGTTGACTTTCAACAATTGAGAGAAAAGAAGATGAGATCAAATTGTTTTTTGATCTCTTCTTACCTAAGCATGACGTTAATGGTCATTTGCTTGGCCTATAATAGGCAATGCTATCAATTGTAAAATTCACCCCAAAATCCAAGAGAGAAGAGAGCGAGAGAGAGAAAGAAAATGAGAGGAAAAAGAAAAGAAAAAAGGAAATCTTTCCGGGGCGGATAAGGGTGAGAGAGGGTTTAGTTTTACTGGGTAGTTGAGAGTGGGTACAAAAACATTATCCGGGTGGGTAAGGGGTCTCGGGTTTGGGTTTAAACACGAGCATTATTTTGTACGGTGTAATATTCTCAAATATAGTCAAACTATTGTCTCCCGTGGATGTAGCGGTATTGGCCGAACCACGTAAAAATCTCGTGTTCTCTATCGGCGTCATTTCGGTTGTTATATTGTCCAACAAAATTGTCGCGGATCCAAAATCAACCTTCCACTGGGCTGAAAAATTACCGCTCACCCCAACAAGTGGTATCAGAGCCAAGCCTAATTAATATCTGAGTATGCTCTGTGGTTGCAGCTTTGTCTGATCTTCCACATCAGAAAAAGATTTAAGAAGGTTTTTTACGTTACGGGGGGACTATTGTCGTGTCGGGCCAAAGTTGTTGAATTTCTGCAAGGAAAGGCGACGGAAAGCAGTTTCAAAGTGCGGCAATTTGATGGTACGGGGAGTTTTCCTCTGTGGCAGAGACGAGTGAAGGATATACTTGTTCATCAAGGTTTGGCTAAGGCTTTGAAAGGGGACACGGCAAAGCCGGAGAAAATGACGGACGAAGATTGGGAGGATTTGGGATCAAGATGTGTCAGCACAATCCGTCTGTACATTGCGGATAACATTATTAATAATGTTTGTTAATGAGTTTCTGCACGGACTTGTGGGCGAAGTGAGGAGTTGCATCTCGAAAAAACTTACCCAAAGTTAGATCTGAGCGGGAGCTGTAACCGGCTGAAGATGGAGGAAGGTGGGAATCTCATGGATCACATTAGCGTGTTCAACGGACTTGTGGATCAACTTATAAAGTTGAAGTAAAGTTGGAGGAAGAAGATAAAGCCCTTTTACTTCTTACCTCGCTTCCTGATTCTTACATAATTTGGTCACAACCATCTGTATGGAAAGACGACAGTGAAGATGGTGGTGTGCAGTCAACTCTTTTGGCGCATGAAAAGAGGAGACGATCAAATTATGGAGATAGCCAAAATTCGGCGTTTGGCTATTCATGGAGAGAATCGTAGAGGAAGGTTTCACGCCAGGGAATTTGGAGTAGCAGCAGGTCCAAATCAAAGAATGGCGGGAAGGGCATCATGTGCTACAAGTTGTGGTGAGCCGGGACACATCAAGAGGAACTGTCCGACTTGGAGGAAGGCAGGAATGGCGAGGAAAATTCCACAATCGTGATAGCACAGGATACGGATGATGTTGTAGACGTTCTCACAGTCTACAATGATGGGCGCTTTTTCTCAGGATGAATGGATATTTGATTCGGGGTCGAAGTACCATATTTGCTCCGAGAAAAATATTTTGATACGTTCCAGAAGATACGAAGAGGTTCGTTTTCCATGGCTGATGGATACCGTCATGTGTTCGTGGTGTGGAACTGTGAAGATCAAAATGACGAACGGAGCGGTGCGAGCTTTGGTCGGTGTGATCTTTGTCCCAAAGTTACGTGAAGAATGTAATATCCTTGAGCCAGTTGATTCCAAGGGCTATAGGAGTTTCATAGCAGGTGGAGTCTGTAAATCCACTTGGCGGAAAAGTCCTACTGAAAGAAGAGCGTGGAGGGTTGTATCGTCTGGACAGGAGTGTGGTACAAAACACTCTGACTTCGATGGGTTCACGAAAGTCGCGCGCGCGTGGTGGAAAGGCAGACGATGGTGAGAAGAAAGTCCTGCTGGAGAAGGGGTTGCGTCGAAGTCCCTCTTCAGAATCGACGGGTAGAGTCTTTCGGCGGCTGCACATAGGATTGGCCGCGGTGAATCAAGTTGGTAGGACCTGAATTCTTGATTGGGATATGTGTAGCTGGTACAAGGAAGGCCCAATGGATGTTCGTGGTAATTGCAAACGGGTTACTCTCATTCTCGGATCGCTGGAATGCTCTCTAAAGAAGGCGCAGATGTTAAAAGGGGGAGAGATTGTTGACTTTTCAACAATTGGAGAAGAAAGAAGATGAGATCAAATTGTTTTTGATCTCTTATTACCTAAGCAATGACGTTAATGTCATTTGCTTGGCCTATAAATAGGCAATGCTATCAATTGTAAAAATCACCCCAAATCCAAGAGAGAAGAGAGCGAGAGAGAGAAAGAAAATGAGAGGGAAAAGAAAAGAAAAAAGGAAATCTTGTCCGAGGGCGGATAAGGGTGAGAGAGGTTTTAGTTTGACTGGGGTAGTTGAGAGGGGTACAAAACATTATCCGGGTGGGTAAGGGTCTCGGTTTGGGTTAAACACGAGCGTTATTTTGTACGGTGTAATTTCTCAATATAGTAAAACTATTGTCTCTCCGTGGATGTAGGCGGTATTGGCCGAACCACGTAAAATCTCGGTGTTTTCTCGATGTCTTTTGGCTTTATTAATATCCCGATAAATTGTCGCGGAGTCCATATACATTACCGCTGCCCAGAATTAAATATTAACCGCTCAACCCAACAAAGCAACAACAAAACATAAACCACAAAGAATTCTACTAAGCAAGCGTCATTACGTTAGTCGTCTCGAGAGTATTTGGTGAGGACCGAACAACCTCGTCTTGGTGAGCAACGTCCTTCATCTGCTTAGGTCGACTGCCAATTTCATCCCACGAAACAAATTAGAAGAAGCAAAAGGAAAAAAAAAAAAAAAGCGCTCCACCATGGAAGAAGGAAGGGTGAGCTCGTAAGCTTACTATTTCTCCACCCATGGCTGAGAACTCTGCACTAAAGGCGCCATAAACAGTGGAGGGTTTTCTTCGCGGGGAAGGGATTGGATGCTCTACTGAACAAAGCATGTATTTTTCCCGCTACCGAGGAATATATATGATCAATAACAGGTAGGGATTTAGCTTTTGACCCAATTTGTAATTTGGTTGACCCGATTCGAACCCAGTCCATTCGCAGTTCGCACTAGGGGTGGTACGGTATACGGTATACCGACCCAAACTGTGATACCGTATACCATACCGAAATCTCGGTATAAAAAAAATTATACCAACCCATACTGAAATTCCAGTATACCTTAATTTCAATACGTATCATACCGAAATTTCGGTATGGTATCGGTATCATACTCTTTCATACCATTCACATGGAAGGTTTTTTTAACCATGCGTGTCTCGTAACTCATTATTCGTTGTTTTCGAATTTTTAGTAAATTCAAACACCTTAGCTCCAATAAGATGTATTATTAATACCCATTATCCCAAATAGAAAGATTTTTAATTCCTAAAATAACCTTAAATAATTTACATACATTAGTCAATCTCCTTAATAAGAGAAAGAACTTTACATACCAAAAATACAACGTTATACATATTAATTGAAACGAAAACGCTATTTAAAAATTAGTGAAGATTAACAAAAATTAATTGCATCAATTTAACAGAAAATTAGTGAAGATTAACAAAATATGGTGAGCGTCAAGGGTATAGTTAATAATTTATGCGCTAAATAAATTAGAGATCTTATAATATTTTTTAACCATTTTATAATTTTTGAAATAATATAGTATATGTAGGTGGTGTTATATATTAATTAAAAATTTAGTATTTCGATATTTAATCAGTATCCCTAATTTCTAAAATTTTCATACCATTATCGTACCGAAAATCGGTACTGTATCATACTTACCTAAAACTTCGCTATACTGAAACTAAAATTTCGATATTTTCGGTACATTATGATATGATAAGGACGATATTCAGTATTTCGATATATTTCCCCAGTCCTAGTTCGCACAAGTCGAAAATAAGTTTAAGTTCAAATTGCGAATAAAACAAATAAAGTCGTCTTTTCTTGAGAACGTCCAAAAACGACTTCACTTTTGAAATTCAAATCGCACATCCGAGACTTCACCTTTGAAATTCAAATTACGCTAAGCTGAGCCCCACTCTCTGCCCGCTCCTAACGTATATACGGTATACTTGGCAAACCCATCCAACTGTTCCTATATTGATATATAGCAGCTTAACGTTTTTATCGTTTGATTGTTCTACTTCCCAAACTCACAATAGCGAGCGTGGGGAGGTCGACGGCGTCGTCTCTAGCCAAGCGGCAATCGTCGGAGAACAGCGGCAAGGCCGCTACGGCGTCGTCCCGGCGTGAATAAAAGGCAGGCGTTGGCGAATATCACGAACCAGAGGAATGGAAACGGCCGGGTCGGCCTGAAACGATCAAAACGGTACGAGCGTGCTTTTTCTTGGACGCGATCAATTGGGCGTTGGTTTTCTTGAAATCCGACGAATTACTGCAAAGAATCGTCGCTTACGATTAGGTTTCATTGGTTCAATATCTTGCAGGTACCATGCTTGGCAAAAGCTATCGGCCATAAGAAGAGTACGACTACTTCAACAAAAGCAAGCTTCTCAAATGCTGCTCTGCCCTCGAGATCTTCTGTTCCAAGAAACGAAGCTAATCACCCCAAAGTAATGTCGCGAAAAACCCTCGCAAGGTGGAGCCCTTTTTCTGATCAATCTGATGCGTGTCTATTTCTATGGGGTCGTCCATGTCGACGTGCGATTCTTTGAAAAGCCCAAATGTTGAGTACATGGATATTAGTGGTTCAACAGCTGCCATTGATTCAAATTGAGAGGAAGGCATTGAACGCTCTCTGCATCTCCGAGTCGCTGGATATAGCAGGTTTTTGCTAATTTTTGATCCATATGTTGATGTTATTTTCGAGTTATTATTGTGAGTGGCATTTTGGCATCTGCAGAAAAAGTATGCAAGCGAGACATAATGGAAACGATGGAATACTCAGTCGATGCCATGGATGTTGTTGGCAATGTAGATGATCCTCAGTTATGTGCTGCTATTGCTTGTGATATTTACAAGCATTTGAGAGCCTCCGAGGTGTGAGTTTATCAATTTTGTTCGTCATTTATATACATACTTCCAGTCTTTCTGATTTTGCATGCTTTCGTTTGTTCGATAGGCGCGAGAAAGGCCGTCGGCTAACTTCATGGAAAATATTCAGACGATATCAATTCCAGCATGAGATCTATTCTAATCGATTGGCTCATCGAGGTAAATTCGAGACCTTCAATAATTTTGCTAGAATATTTCATCCATGGAAATCAGAAACCATTGTGTAACAACTAACATATGTCATCGAAAGGTTGCTGAGGAGTACAGGCTTGTCCCCGACACACTATACTTAACAGTTAACTTTATCGATCGTTACCTTTCTGGAATTCGATGGACAGAGAAAGGTTGCAATTGCTCGGCGTCGCTGGTATGATGATCGCATCGTAAGAAACTAGTTTAAAATCTGTTCAATTCAATCATCTTCTGATATATAGTTTCATGAAGTATGCGCTTGCTGCAGAAATACGAAGAGATTTGCGCACCTCAGGTGAGGAATTCTGCTACATTACTGACAATACATATGTTACGGATGAGGTATTCTATCTTTCTCCTATCCCTTTCGAACTTACTGCAATAACCTGCAAGAAAAAAACCCGAGTTTGGTTCTTTCTCAGGTTTTGCAAATGGAATCTTCGGTGTTGAACTACCTCAAATTCGAATGACCGCGCCTACAGCGAAATGTTTCTTGAGGTAGTAACAACACTCAACTACTTTCCTTTTCTGTCTATGTTGATCTCATTCTCATTCTAATTGGAAATATAATCTTTGCAGAAGGTTCATCAGAGTCGCACAAAGTCTAAACGAGGTATGAAACTATATATTTCCATCGATCTTTACAAAATTTCCACCATGTTTTACTGTGCCCAACACATACTTCACATGGCAGGCTTCGACACTACAGTTAGAATGTATGGCTTACATCGCAGAGCTGTCCCTACTCGAATACAGTATGCTTTGCTTCGCCCCATCGATGATTGCAGCTTCATCAGTGTTCTTAGCTAGGTTCATTCTCACCCCTTCGAAGAACCCTTGGGTCAGTTTTTTTTTCGAAATAATTAGATTGGTTTTCGACGTAATAAAAGCAAATAAATCTCGGAAACTTTCGAACGCAGAACAATACGCTGCAACACTACAACGCTTTACCAGCCAAGATTTACGCGACTGTGTTATTGCGCTGCATGGCCTATGCTGCAATAATGGCAGCAGGTCTAACCTGCCGGCGGTTAGGGAGAAGTACAGTCAGCACAAGGTAGTTAAGTTAGTTCATTGCAATGTTATGTCGTTTGTAGATGTGATAAGCTCATACTGATGTTTTTTTTCCTTCTTTTTTTTGGGTGGAATCAGTATAAGTTTTTGGCGAAGAAATATTGCCCGCCGTCGATTCCTAGGGAGTTACTTTTCACATCATTGATTTAGTGCGCGCGAACTCTGTGTTTCCGATGCTTTGTTAGGTGGAGCGTGGGTTACACGCGCTCAGCTTGCTCTTGTTTAGCTGATGGAGCAGTGAAATTAGATTTGATTTGACCGTTACTGTTGGAGAAGATCAGTTGTTGAATGTAGTAGCATTAACCGTTTATGGCAATGTAATAAGCTTGTTTGAATTGTCATGTACGGATGATGATGAGTATTTTGGCCGCCATGTTCAGAAGGTTTCAAAACCGGAAACCGAACCGAAACCGACCGGCGGTCAACGCTTCGGTTAACTGGGGTGGGTCAACGGTTCCGGTTATAATCGGAACCGAACCGTCATTAGATCGGTTCGGTTTCAGTTCGTAATATTCTAGAACCGAACCCTCCGGTTTGTAACCGGCGGTTTGTAACCGACGGTTAACTGCCGGTTTATATATAATAAAAAAATAATTCAAACGGTTTATATATATGATCGTTTGTCCATTACCATTTACAAAGAAAAAGATAAAAATTCAATCATATCACCAACTATATGATTTATTTTAGTATTTTTTTAAATTTTTTATTTTTCTCTATAAATAGGGGATTAATGGTAGATTTTTTAAGCAATAATCTTTAGTTTTTAAAAATTTTAAGTTGTATTTTTTTTCACATTTTCTTGAGTTTTATAAGCAATATTATAACATTATCCAAAATTTAATTCTTTCAATCGTTTTTAAAAGATTTTTTCAATTAAATACATCAGATTATATATATATATGTATATATATCTCATATGAATAAAACCATGATTTAAGGTATTAAGCATCTTGTGTAGTTTAACGAATATGTTAGCCTTCCATTAAGGCTAAATGATACAAAAAATAAATATATAGAACAAAATAAAAACTTACTTAGAGAGAGAGTCGTACAGAAAACTTCAATCTTATTCTTTAGAATATTTTACAATAGAGGGAATTCTTAAAGAGAAGGGAGAGTGTACAAAAGAGCGTAAAGTAAAGCACACCTGAAGCATATGAGCTTTGACTCTATAATAGAATGGAAAAGTAAATACAATAATTAAGTACGGAAAATTTTTCTTCATAGCCGACCCACTTGTAGAGGAATCTTGACAGCTGTTCTCCATTTAGCCAAGAAAGTCTTCTTTAGCTTTATTAAAGCTAATAGTTATCAAATTTCCATCGTTGATGTCTCTTACAACTTTTTCTGATCTTATCCATAGCATCTTTAATTTCTTTGATTTTGATGGCATCTTTGGCGCTAGACTCCTAAAATTCTTCACGACTTGAAATTTGCGCCACTTGGTCTTTATAATTGCTATCGTGTCCTATGAGGTCCATCGTGTTTATCATTAACTTCTTCAAATATAATATCTTTCTTTCGGATTTTCCGGATCTTATCCTTCACCAGCAAGGCAAAAGTCTTCGTCTTCAATCGATTTTTGAAGATGTCCCCATCGAAATATCCCCAATATCCATTCCAAAATTTTTTTGCAATGTCTTTCTTCATTTCTTCAAAGTAAAACCATCGATGATTTCATTAGGCTTTATTTTACCTTTATGTAGATTAATCATTTGAGAAATCATCTCAAAAGGACTAGGAGCTTCTCTTTGTTCACGATTATTAATCGCATTTTGATAAAGAGAAATTTTCTCTTCGATCTTGTCGATCGTCTGCTAGCTTTCATATTCGCCAGTGCCTGTTTTTTTTATCATTTTCTTCCAAAACTTTATATAAAAGTTTTCTTTTTAAACATGGAACTTTTTTGTTAGGTATAACCCACTTCAGGAGTTCATCTCCAAATCCATGGAATACTAAATTCGATATAAAAATGTAAAGAAGCCATTCCTTCATACATTCTTTTCTATGTCCGTTACTATAAGAATTGGAGAAACTTTAACCCATTCCTGATATAATCCAAAAAAGGGTTCTTTAATAATTTCAATTGTAGCTCCATAGAAAGCCCCATTGATAAAACCAATTTGAATTCGGACTTATATACACATCTGCAAAATTTTTATCCACCAAGAATGTTTTTTGCTTTCATTCTGGTATAAAATACTTTATAAAAAGCATCGATATAATCGTGATTATTAAATTTAATAAGAGTTTTTAACTCAGGATGAAAATTCTCTATCCTTTAAGGGTGAATAGCCCATTTTTTCGGGTGAAATAATTTGCTTGAAAATAATTTTACTAAAGGTATAACCTTTTAAGGCAATTGGGGAATTTCCCCATTAAAGTGATCAAAATCACATGTTTCCGTGGACTTAAGAATATTTTCATAAGTATCACGATTTTTATAAAAGTAGCAGCATATGATGCTCTGTCCAAATACCTTGACATTAAAGATCAAGGTTCATCAGACCATTTTAAATCCTTAAATTCGAGTATATGATTACCTCAGTATGAGAAATTTTCTCATAATCAACATCTTCTTATTATTTTTACGTAAGAAGTTCCTTCAGCAGATTTCGCTTTCTGCTTTTTGTATTCAAGGAATTCTCTGAATTCATCGCTGCTCAAATTATTATTTGAGGAAGCTGATGGATTTTCTTTTACCAGCTTTTTATTGCCCATTTGAACAATAACAGTTTTGCCACCTCTTCCACCTCTACTAGAGGGGAAATTTCTCCCATATTGGACATATCTGCAATTTCATGAAAGATATTCACGAGTAAGATATCAGGAAGACTATTATCACTCCTTTTTTTATAAATAATTTCAATCGAATGGGGCTAAATGAGCCTGCCTCTCGCAAACATTTGTTTGGAAACATCATGTTTGAAATCTTTTTGGAACATGAATTTCGCAGCTTCACAATCAGTTTTTTATTAAAACCTTTTGATTATATAAATCATCCTGAAATTTGAGTACAAATTTAACTTAGCAAGAACTTCTCTAGCTATAGTAGCATAATTTTTCTGAGCATTATCCATTTCCCTGAATGGAATCTAACTAAATATTCTTTCTTATCATCTGGACAAATTTGTTTTAAGATTCCTCCAAACCTAAATCAGACGCATCAGTCTCAATAATTTTTTGCCAATTAGAATTAGCAGGCATCAACAAGGTAAATGCATAACTTTATTCTTAATTTTTTTATAGCCTCAGTGTGATTATTGTCCATTGACAAGGATCTTTTTCAATCTATCGTATAAAA
>JAPQWV010001079.1:0-128000 GCA_027422505.1 Craterostigma plantagineum
GAGCATATCTTTTAATGGGTGATGCTCCGTGTAAAGTTATTGGTAAATGCACAGTTCAGATCAAGATGTTCGACGGAATCATCCGAACGTTCATAGAAGTCAGACATGTTCCAGATATGAAGAGAAATCTTATCTTTATAGGCACACTTGAATCTCAAGGTTGCAGGTTCTCGAGTGAAGGTGGAGTTTTGAAAATTGTCAGAGGTGCCCTGTGGTGATGAAAGCTTGCAGGTATGGAATTTATATATTTTGCAGGGAACTACAGTTACATGTTCAGCTGCAGTTTCGACATCATCGGAAGTAAAAATACCACGAGATTATGACATATGCGACTTGGACACATTGCAGAAAAGGCTTGACGACTTTAAGCAAGCGGGGCCTACTTTTGGTCAAAATACGCAAGATGGACATTTGCAACATTGTATTTTTGGGAGGGAGAAACGAGGCAGCTTCAATTCGTCAGCTGTCCACAAGACGAAAGGTACTTTGGACTATATTCATTCCGAAGGAAAGTCTGTGTCTATTTTCTTAAACGGAGAAGTCCTATCATTTAAACAATGGAAATCTTTGGTTGAAAAGCAGACGAACTTATCAAGGGGTTGCGGACATATAAGCTAAGAATTATGTGAAGCGAGTTCAATGAATTTTGTTGGGTTACCCGGTGTCTCCCGGAGACGCCACGTCCCCGGGTACGATGTGGACCAAAAATTTTCCGGGTCCCTTATTGCCCTCGTTGCTCGGATCAGAATAGTAACACATAGTCATCTAATAGGGCGGGTCAAACCCGTAGAAAATTACCAGTTGAAGCGAGTGGCAGCTCCTCGTCCTTTTCTTCAAGACTTCGTCGATGGTGGTGGATGCTACTAGATCGTCACGCCGACCTTGTAGTGTACCACGGAATCAGTTCTCTAAAGATGGCTAGAGAGACAGAGCCGTCGCGTGAGAGAAGAGTGTGTGCGTTCGGTGTGTGTTTTGTGCCTTTAGTTGATTTCGAAAATCACTTGCTTTCCCTTCATATGAAGCACGAAATTTTCACTACAAATTATGAAATAGGGCTGCCTTATTTATACTATGGTATATTCGAAAATCCCTAGGATATCTCAATGATATGGTTTTCGATATTACTCCTTAAGTGGAGAGATTTTTGCCATATCTTTCTCTCCCTTATTTAATTCAAAATTCATATAAGGATACTTACCATAATTAGACAACTAACTTAAATACTAAGTCAAACAAAGTATATTTAAATATGGCATAAAATTCGAAACTTAATCCAAGATTAATTTCGAAATTTTCACCTTAAAATAAATAATATTCCAAATACATTATTTCCATATTTATATTTAATTTTCGAAATTAATTCCCAAGGCATAATTCGAAAATCAGCTTAGGGTCAAATTCCAATTTTACCCTCAAGCCTTTTAAGCACTTGGCCAAGCCCAAGTCTCAAAGTTAGTTTCATACGAAGTCCGACTTCGGTGCATTAAACGGCCCGAGGCCAACTAAGGCGCGGTCCAATGGCCCAAGGCCCGTTAAGGCCCAAAAAATTTTCTCTCCTTATCAGTTTATGTTGATGAACCTTTTTAAGCCCGACTCTCTAGGTTCGACTCAATCGGCATGGGAGGAATCCAAGAGTCCGGCATTACCTAGCCAATCCCGCAGTACCGGACCGTAACCCGATTCGAGTGTGGACCTAGTCTTTATTCGAGAACCTTACTATAGATTTTAGTACTACGTATAAACCCTTCAGTTGTGTCCCAATCGAATGAGAGTCATGGTCTATTTCAAACTCACTATACTCGATTCTATGATAAAACGGGGACGAGGCAAATTACCAAAACTACCCTCCATGTCTAACATAAGTTAGTTCAATACTTTGGCCAAGGATTTCGTAATTTCCCGTCGCCGTCCTCATAGGACACTTATCTCAATTACTTGCAAGACCGTGAATCCGTACTCGGTGGTCTAAGCCCGACAATCACAAATCGTCATCAAGAACGCATCTGGCCCGCTGGCCCATGCAACAGCAAATCGGGTCGAGGGGAACCAGTGACAGTCGAGACTTCGAAGCAACTCCGTCAAAGCCCCTTTCGGTCTAGGGTTCACGTAGACTACTATAGTGTTGTCGTCGGTCATTGACACTCCTTGAGTAATAAGCCATGTTCGACCGTACGACCCGTGAGTCAGTGTCCATGAAACGATTCAATCCCTTGATTCGACTCGCATCACAAGTCATGACCTCCGCTTCCAAGCGGGATATCGGCACTCGATAGGTCATCCACAAATAAGCCGTAATCGGTTATCCAGCACCCAACTGGAGCCTAAGGCTTACAGACTTTTAATGCTCGAGGTTCAGAGCCCACTAGTGCCTTCCTCTCTCGTACCCATCGAGAACAGTGACTCAACTCGACACATTTGGATTTGATCATTTATTACTTTACCGGATGCTTAGTAAAGTACTCTTATGTTCAATAAACGAACAACGCCTTTCAATAAACACATAAAAAATATCTTATTACATAAAAGGTCGAATGATAAATAAGCTAATGCCCTATACAATCTAATCCTCGTATTGCATTCGTGGTCAATGCCATGCGCTGCAGTATCTAATACCCATCTTTTCGAGATGTCTAGCCAGCACTGCCTGTGATAGAGGCTTGGTGAACGGGTCGGCCACGTTTTCCGCGGTCGCAATCTTCTGCACGGGTATGTAGCCATTCTCAACAAATCCACATAACACGTGGTACTTTCTTTCTATATGTTTGGACCTGCTGTGAGACCTCGGTTCTTTCGCCTGAGCAATAGCGCCAATATTGTCACACCACAATGGCAATGGCCTATCTGCTACAGGAACGACACCAAGTTCTTCCAAGAACTTTCTCATCCAAACACCTTCCTTAGCTGCCTCTGAGGCCGCTATATACACTGCTTCACAAGTGGAATCTGCAGTAGTGCTCCGTTTGGAACTTTACCAATACACCACTGTCCAATGTTCCTTACCAGGGTCAGCCTGAAACCGACTGACTACGCTCACAGCGTACGCCAAGTCAGGTCGCGTGCAAAGCATCGCGTACATCAAGCTACCCACTGTGGATTCATAGGCGATTCCATTCATCTCTTTCTGCTCCAACTCACTTTGAGGGCTCATAGCCTTGGAAAGGTGAATCCCATGCCGCATAGGCAGGAACCCTTTCTTAGAGTTGTCCATATTATATCACTTCAGGACCTTCTCTAAGTAAAGGGTCTGGGAGAGTCCTAACATACGATTCGCTCGATCTCTATAGAGCCGAATCCCCAAGATGTAGGTAGCTTCTCCCAAGTCTTTCATGGAGAATTCGGTCTAAAGCCACGCTTTCACCACCGAGAGCATTCCAATATCATTTCCTATCAAAATGATGTCGTCCACGTACAATACGAGGAAAGATGTTTTGCTCCCACTGCTTTTCTTGTAGACGCAAGGTTCGTCTTCGTTCTTTAAGAATCCATGGCCCTTGACCACTTCATCGAACCGAAGATTCCAGCTTCTGGAGGCTTGTTTCAGTCCATAAATGGACTTGTTCAGTTTACACACCTTATGAGCATCTCCTTGCGATGTAAAACCCTTGGGCTGCTCCGTATATATTTCCTCCTTGAGGTATCCATTTAGGAACGCAGTTTTCACATCCATCTGCCAGATCTCATAGTCATAGTGCGCTGC
This sequence comes from Craterostigma plantagineum, assembly GCA_027422505.1. Taxonomy (NCBI): domain Eukaryota; kingdom Viridiplantae; phylum Streptophyta; class Magnoliopsida; order Lamiales; family Linderniaceae; genus Craterostigma; species Craterostigma plantagineum. The sequence continues at coordinate 3,698 of JAPQWV010001079.1, forward strand.
TATCGCAAGCAATGTTCGAATGGACTTCATCATAGCAACAGGCGAAAAGGTCTCCTCATAGTCAATGCCCTTTTTGTGACTGTACCATTTCGCCACAAGCCTAGCTTTGTATGTATCAACCAATCCGTCAGATCCTATTTTCTCTTGTAGATCCATTTACACCCAATGGGAGGTCTACTAGAGTCCAGACTTGATTTTCGTGCATAGAATCCATTTCGGCTTGCATAGCTATAAGCCATTTCTCCGAATCCTTATCCCTGATTGCCTGGTCATAGGTAGTGGGATCGTCTCCGACGTGCCCTTCCATCGCAGCAACCTCGTGCTCAATGTAGACCATCCCGTATCTCTCAGGATGGCGAGATATTCTATCCGACCTACGCAAGTCAGGTTGCGCCTCGGACTGCTCTAGGTGTCACCGGACACTGGAGTTTGAGAAAGCGCTTCTGAATACTCTCCAAGAGTTCCGCGACCCGCTCCACCTTCTCGAACGAAATCTTTATCGAGAAAGTGAGCCTGAAGGGCTACAACGATTCTCTGATCATCGTGGAAGTAAAAATGGTATCCCATGGAATCCTCAGGATACCCGACAAAACGTCCTTTCACAGCCTTTGATTCCAGTTTATCTGTCTTGAGCTTTTCACAAACGCGGGGCAACCACAAATTCTAATGTGATTCAAGCTCGATTTTCGTCTTGTCCATATCTGATACGGAATACGATCGACAGACTTTGTAGGACATCTATTCAGAATGTGTGCCGCTGTCAACAGGGCATGACCCCACAACGGTATGGGAAGGTCTGTATAGCTTAGCATAGCTCGAACCTTATCCAACAGAGTTCGATTTCTGCGTTCGGACACACTGTTCAGCTGCGGTGTTCCGGGCGGTGTCATCTGTGAAATTATCCCGTTCTCTTTCGAGAACTCATCAAACTCGAGGCTCATGTACTCACCACCTCGATCTGATCGAACGGCTTTAATGCTCTTTCCAGTCTGATTTTCCACCAAAGCCTTGTACTTCTTTGAACCATTCAAAAGTATCAGACTTATTCTTCATGAGGTACACTTTGCTAAAGCGAGAGTGATCATCAGTGAAGGTAACGAAATAATGGAAGTTTAAGATTGATCATGATCTCTCGATCCGCCAGCTTCCTACTTCGTTCCAGACCCTGGTTCGAAACACAGATGTGAGCACTAGCTCCTGAGTCTAAGATCCATGAAGGGGAATATACTGTCATAGAATAATTTTTTTCCAAAACGTAAAGTTCTTTACTTGAGGGCGGCTAGCTTCGGGCAATTGCGCTTCCAATGGCCAAGCTCATTGCAGTGAAGGCACTTGTCCGTCGGCTTGGCGCCTTTGAACACGTTCTTCTTGGCCTTGCCCTTCGAAATTCATCCTTTGGGCTTAGTGGGCTTGTCCGACTTTTGCTTTGTACTCGACCCTCGAGTCTTAGCATTCGCGACAAGAACAACTTCCTTTCCTTTCACCTTCTTCATCTGAGTCTGCACTGCCGACAACTGGTTCATTAACCCAGTCAATGTCATCTCGGCCTTGTTCAGATTAAAGTTCACGATGAATGAATTGAAGGAAGGTGGGAGCGACTGAAGTATGGGATCGTTCTGGAGTTCGTTATCCATGATAGTCCAGTGCCTCGAGTATGTTGATCCAATCGATCATCTTGAGCACGTGCACTCCGACGTCACTACCCTCAGCCATTTTGCAACGAAATAGTTGCTCCGTCAGGGAATAGCGAGCACTCCTGGAATGTTCGCCAAAAAGCTCCTTCAAAAGAAGCAAAATGGCGCCCACTTCCATTTCCGAGTGAGTGCGCTGCAACTCATTGCTCATGGAAAGAAGCCCGGTCTTCGTCACTCGCATCAGTCCTGGGACTTGCGGTACGGGGGATCGAGGACATAAGTCAGCGACTCCATACCTAGGACTATCCTCATGTTACGGAGCCAGTCCACGTAGTTTGGTCCCACCAAACAGTTTCTCTCAAGCAACGTAGTAATTATGTTCGTCATCGCAGTAAATAGAAAGAAACATAAAGCTGCAGAAAATAAAGATCTGATTAGGTTTATTTTATCATTCATCAAGCGCAAACAAGGACTTTTCCTTTCGCTTGACTCCCACAGTTTTTCTCGAAAAACTATCCTCCCGAGAAGAGTTTCGGAAACCCCGTTGAAAGTTTCATAGGGGAGTTGATGTCCCCGACTCGACTAGACTCGCCTCAGCCTTTAACGCAATATTTGGCTCATCTAATCTTATCGAAGTCACGTCGAACGTGAACTTATCCATAAGAGTTTCAACTATCTTAGTCTCAGTCATTTACCCTCACGGATAACCTTGCTTATTAGGTTTAACTGCCTAAGTGTGACCTATCAAGTTATGCTCAAATAGCACAGAATGTACCGCCCCTTGCTGCCATACGCTTCGAGGGGGCGGACTGGTATGACGAGCGGCGTCCAAGATGCACCCGAGACGCTAACACTGGGGCAGGATATACAACGCCAACTTACTCGGAACAAATCGCAAAACTCCCCAATGCTAGACATCTCAAGCATGATAGAAGACAGGAATCCAATTCCTTTACCCACTTAGTACTTGTCAAACGAGAGAATAAACCATCTCACATAAGAGCACATAGAACATGCATATCATTTCAAAAACCAACACGCACGTAGGTAGTAAATTGACCCAAGGAAAATAAACTACAAGACAACACAAGCGAGTTATTTCTAGCCTATCCCTATTACATGTGTCTTCAAAAGACCTCGGGTCGTCTCACGGGTCTTGAAGTCGTCTAACGTCCTTTGTCACTCGAACGGCCTTAAAGTCATCGAACGTCCACCACCTTGTCACCGCCGGGGGGTTGCCTTCCATCAAACGGGACCTCGTCTTCGTATTCAAGTCTAATCTAATAAAACGGTAAATTACAACACGGGGGGAATCATAAGTCCCGAACAACCCGTATAAAACAAATACAACTCGGGGGGACGTGACCCTTAACAAATGACCCGGAAACCAAATTCCTAAACCCGCAAGTGCGCCTTAAATCACATTCATAACGAGCAAGTTCACAATTACATGATTTTAAAAAGAAACAAAAATTGGCCTTAAATGGGCCAAGCCCATTAAAAGGCCCGTTAAGGCTTTGAACATGAAGCCCTAACACAACTGCCGCGACTCAAATCGCTCAGCCGTCAAAACACGCCGGAGAGCCATGGCGGAGAAGGCCGTCAGTGTGGAGTCCCGACTGGAGCCGGTGCCGCCACACCACGCAACGGGTGCGTGTTCAGCTCACTGCAGAATACTGCCTCGACTTCCTCATCGCCTCAGCTCCTTCGTGCCGAGTCACTGCCTCGCCGGGAGAGATCGTCGCCGCAGCGTTCCGGCCGAGCCGGAGTCGGTGCGGCTGTCTTGCACAGCGCGCACCGTGCGCGCCATCGCAGTCCGCGGCCAAAGCCGCGGACGATCTCAGCCGGGCCGCCGCACCTTGCGGCGGCGCTGCCCGGGATGGCGCCTAAGCCATCATGGCTAGCATTAGACCCAAGGTTCGAGGCTGATCTGGCCTGCTCAAAGCAGCCGGATCCCGCGGCTGTACTACCGTTACGGCGCACGCAGCCCGCGCGCAACGCGCGGCTGCCCGGGTCCCGCCATCGCGCGGGTACCTGTCCAATTCGTGGTTCATCGTCGGTCTGTCCGCACGAGTTGGTGGCCATGGGTTGGCAAACGACGCATGGCAGCCCAACGACGGTCGAACCATGTCGGCTTTTCGATCATCTCCAACGCGCCTCGTTTCAATTTAAACACGTTTTTACTCTGATCACGAGCGCCCGCTCTGATACCACTGTTGGTTACCCGGTGTCTCCCGGAGACGCCACGTCCCCAGGTACGATAGGGAACAAAAATTTTTCGGGTTCTCTTATTGCCCTCGTTGCTCGGATCAGAATAGTAACACATAGACATGTAATAGGGCGGGTCAAACCCGTAGAGAATTACCAGTTGAAGCGAGTGGCAGCTCATCGTCCTTTTCTTCAAGACTTCGTCGATGGTGGTGGATGGCACTAGATCGTCACGCCGACCTCGCAGTGTACCACGAAATCAATTTTCTAAAGATTGCTAGAGAGAACAGAGCCGTCGCGTGAGAGAAGAGTGTGTGCGTTCGGTGTGTGTTTTGTGACTTTAGTTCCCTTCATATGGAGCACGGCATTTTCACTACAAATTATGAAATAGGGCTGCCCTATTTATACTATGGTATATTCGACCGGGAACAAAATTGAAATCGAAATTATTATTTGCAATTGTAACTTTAAAGATATCTATTTAATCTGTTCAGTTCAGTAATCTTTGCCCTCGAATAAATCAAATCAAAATTTCTCGATGGTAATTATTTTTCGATCTTCGTTATTTATCTAGACGACTAAGTCAACAAGTTTTATGATTGAGAATCTTTTACGAAGCAAACAGTAACTCAATCAAATTAAATTTCGATTATTACTGTTTGCGAGCGAGAAAGTTCTTCGACGCCTTCAAATGTTTAAAATCCAGTTTTAGTCTATTTTCCAATCGAACGCAGAAAATCGAAGTAATCTACCATTATCCGTTCATGAAACTGGTCTTGAAACACTGCAAACTAGCATTCGAGTTTCCATATTAAGAACAGACGAGAAATTATCACATAATCAGGCGAAAGATTGGAGAAAGTATATATAAACGAGTTCAAATACACTGAAACCCCTAATTGATCAAAGATTTTCGAGTAAATCACACAATTGCTCCCCCTATATGTGAAAATAAATGCAATTAACTCCATGTAATTCTGATTGATGACATCTGGCTCGGTCTTCTCATTTTATAAATCTGCAAGACTTAAAGCAACAGATGTCGAAAATATTAGAGTTAATTTTGGAAGCAATTTTTTTTATTTGTTTCCCCAAAAAAAATCGAGATAGACTGGTTAAAATCAAATTCAGAAAATGTCGTTAGCTATCACAAATTTTAACCAACCAATAAGTTTTATGCCGAATACTCAAGTCTTGAAGAATTCTTGACCTCCCAATTGTTTCTGCAACACTTAGAGGAAGGTCTTTAAAAATATCTGGAGCTTTAAGCCATAAATTTGTAAATGCTCCCCCTCAAACAATGCAACAAAATTTGAGATATGCGAGTTCAACACATTTAGCCAAGATACATGTTCCCCTATACATGTAACTTTTCGCGCGAGGGTATGAGCAAAAATAGATAATCGCATTTAAGCAAGTCAATGCATATGAAATATAAAATTTCATTTCAAAATATGCGATTATTATGCAATTTTTTTTTGTGAAGTAAATTTTTCAAAAAAATATCATATATCTATATAATATGCATATTAATATTATTAATAGTATGGGGTCTGATTATTTTGCTACGATCATTGTCACGCCTAAAATTTCACAAGACACTTCAAAAGATCACATACTGTCAAGTCATGTCGTCAAACTAAAGAGTCATAGGTTCAATCAAAGCCTTTCATATCATGCCCTAGGTGCTTGCTTTAAGCCATATAATGCTTTATTTAACTTGAAAACATGATTTGGAAAATCTTCCCTAGCAAAGCCCAGTGGTTGTTCTACATAAACCTCCTCACTTATAAAGCCATTTAAAAATGCACTTTTTACGTCCATTTGAAAAAGTTTAAAACGTTTAAAGCATGCATATGCAAGTAAGACACGTATAGACTCTAATCTAGCTACCGGAGCAAAAGTTTCATCAAAATCAATACCTTCCTCCTGGGAATAACCTTTTGCAACTAGCCTCGCTTTGTCTCTTGTGACATTACCATGTTCGTCGAGTTTGTTGCGGAAGACCCATTTGGTTCCTATGATGGATTTTTCATCCGGTCTCTCTATGAGTGTCCACACTTGGCTCTTTTCGAACTGAGCCAACTCATCTTCCATGGCAGAGACCGATGATATATCATGCAAAGCTTCATGGACTGTCTTTGGTTCCATCATTGAAAGTAATACATCATGAGATTCCTCCGTATCTTGCTTTGGTACAGTTGCTCGAGTTTTGATTCCAGATCTGATATTTCCTATTACTTGATCTGTTGGATGACTGGAAGCATGTTTCCATTTTCTAGGTTGTAGCTCATCAGCTTTCGGTTCCATCTCTACATTTTCGTCTTCTGGAATATCGTCCTTGCCGTCTTCAGTAACCTGTAATTCTGCACAGGGCAAATCTATACCTTCCTCATCAGTAGCATCTGTGTTAGGTATCTCATAAAAGGTAACATGTATGGATTCCTGAACAGTCAGCTTCCTCTTATTATAAACACGATATGCCTTAGAGTGAAGACTGTAACCAAGGAATATCCCTTCATCAACCTTAGAGTCAAATTTTCCTCTCTTATCTCTATCGTTCAAGATAAAACATTTGCATCCAAACACACGAAAGTAACTTATATTTGGAGTTCTACCATGCCAGATTTCATAAGAAGTTTTCTTTAATATCGGCCTAAGGAAGACACGGTTAGGCACATAACAGGCTGTACTGACAGCTTTCGCCCAGAACTGTTTAGGAATATCATACTCATGTAACAGAGATCTAGCCATTTCTTGTAATACCCTATTTTTACGTTCAACTACGCCATTCTGTTGGGGAGTTATAGGGGCAGAGAAGTTATGACTATAACCGTACTGATCACAGAATGATGCAAATGACTTACTATCAAATTCCAGTCCGTTATCACTAGGTATCCTACACAGATTCATTTCTTTTTCATTTTCAAGTCTTTTCACCAGTGATGCAAAGTTATCTAGTGCCTCATTCTTATGTGCAAGGAGTATCACCCAAGTGTACCTGGAATAATCATCAACAATGACGAAGGCATATCTTTTATCTCGCAGAGACATCGTTTGAACAGGACCAAAAAGGTCGAGATGTAGTAATTCCAGAGGTCTGGATGTAGATATCACATTCTTTGCTTTGAACATTGTCTTGGTCTGCTTTCCCATTTGGCACGCCTTCCATGTTTTATCCTTGACAAACTTTATGTCAGGAACACCTCGTACCAGTGCATTGCTTGTGATATGAGACAGTAATTCCATATTGGCGTGTCCCAGGCGTCTGTGCCATAACCAGGTGTTATCCTGTGTAACTGCTAAACACTTGACATTCTGGTCAGTGATATCATCAAGAGTTATGCAATAGATATTTCTATCCCTAGATGCACTGAGTAGAACTTCGTCACCATTTCTAACTACACACTTATCATTTTCAAAAGTAACTTTATGACCCTTATCGCATAATTGACTATGCTAATGAGGTTATGTTCTAGATTCTTAACCAACCATACGCCATCTATAGTAGTATGTAAAGTGTTACCAACAGTTCCAACTCCAATAATTTTAGCTTTTGTGTTGTCGGCATAGGAGACATATCCTCCGTCATATGCTTTCACCGACACAAACTTACTGATATTACCTGTCATATGGTGGGAACACCCACTGTCGAGGTACCACTTGTTTTTCTTGCTGGATTTTCTTCTTTGTACTTGCATGAATCAGTTCTTTTCTGAGGTGCCCAACTTTGATTGGGTCCTAAAGGGTTAGTGACAGAATAACTCCTGTTAGCAAACGATATATCATCCGTCGCAGACTGTGATCTCACAAACACAGGCGCGCCAGTGTTAGAACTTTGATTCTTAGGAAGCTGCTTTGGCCTCCAGATATATCTAGTTTTATCAGCTTTCTTCAAGAAACAGTTGTTAGCATAATGACTGTGACGGCCGCATGAAAAACATTTAGGCTTTCTAATATCTTGTGAAGGTGCAGCATGCTTAGGTGTTGTGGAATATCCTATCCCTGTTTTTCCAACATGTCTAGGAAGACTGAGTATCATGTTGAGATTTTGTTGTCCTACAAGAAGTCTATCATTTGTTCGAGATTTTTCTTCTAAGAAATCCTTAAGAATAGACATGTCTCTAGATATATTTTCTTGCTTCCTAAGCTTTTCGCAATTACACAAGACTTTCTCTTCCTTAAGAATTTCTAACTCGGCTTTCAGACGCTCATTTTCTAGATCTGTTTGATGCTTCTCTCTAGCTACGTCATCTCGTTGCCTAATCAGACTCTTTACTTGTGAGTTGAGCGACTTAATCCTTCTTTCTGCGTTTTGAATAATTTCAAACATCTCTTCCTTTTCATCTACTTCAGGAACTGAGGAAGCGTTATCATGAGATTCATCTTGCCTAGCATATAATTCATTTAGAAAGAGAATTTTCTTAATAGTGGATGAAGAAGATACCTGATCATCATCATTGGCCATGTAGGCGAGATCTTCCTCTTCTTCGCTTTCGGCCTCTTCCCAGTTGGTAACCATTACTTTCTGCTTCTTTACCTTTTTGTCACCATTTTCTATCGGGCAGTTTGAGGCGAAGTGGCCTGGCTTGTTGCACTTGAAACATTTTTGCACGTTGTTCCCGGATGACGATATTCCCTTGTTCCTAGGTTGGAACTTGGAGTTTCCCTTGAACTTCCTTCTCATCCGAACCTTTCCAAACCTTCTGGTCAGCATGGCAATCTGCTCCATTAGTTCCTCCTCAGTTTCTTCTTCACCTTCTGAAACGTTTTCTTGTTCGGTGTTAAAGGAAATGTTTGATTTTTTTCGGACGGTTGGTTTCTCTTTGATGGAGATCTGAGTCATCTCGTAGGTGGTAAGAGATCCGATTAGTTCTGACGCGGAAAGTTCGTCCAAGTCCTTTGCATCGTAGATGGCAGTTACTTTGGGATTCCATTCTCTTGGAAGAGATCTCAGTATTTTCCGCACTTTCTCACCGTCCGGTATTTTCTTTCCCAACGAGAACATTTGATTGGTGATGTTCATGAATCTCACGTACATATGGCTTATGGTCTCGTTGTCCTCCATTTTGAACAGCTCGTATTGGTGAGTTAAGAGGGCTATTCTTTCTTGTACAACTCGAGTGGTTCCCTCATGTGTGACTTTAAGCATGTCCCACATATCCTTGGCAGATTCACATGAACTCACACGATTGTATTCTTCTCTTGTAAGCGCGCAGGCGATCATGTTCTTAGCTTTGGCATTCAAGGATATTCCTCGCTTGTCTGTTGCATCGTACTCGAAACATTTCTTTGGAGTTCCATCTGCCTTCTTGGGATTGTAAGGTCCAGTCGTGATGATATCCCACAGGTCATAGTCAGTAGCAAGCAGGAATTGCTTCATACGATTTTTCCATATAGCATAGTTTGTTCCATCGAAGAGTGGTGGCCTAGAATGGGATTGTCCCTCTGCAAAAACATCAAAACTCGAAGAAGCCTTTAGATCTTTAACTCAGGCTTGTTAGGCCCGTCGTTTGAGTAACCCTCTCTGATACCAAATGAAGATATAAATGTGCCTAAGAGGGGGGTGAATTAGCCTTATAAAATTTTATGCTTCTTTTCACAAATCCTTAGTGTAGTGACTTAGATATGCCCAATAATATTGTGACGAGTATGCCTGTTATATCCTAGTACCGTCGGATGTGTTTCGGGTCTGTCTCACAGCGATAACGAAATAACTGAAAAGTAAATGCGAGACAGGATTTTTATAGAGGTCTTATCCCCAACTGGGGTTTACTCCTCTCATTGGGATTTGCTTCCCAAGAGCTTAACCAATCACTATAATGCACCTTAGCTGGATAGAAAACTGATTGGTTAGCCCAATACACAACCGAAACAAGTCGAACACTAGACACTACTTGGTTACCACACGCCGAGTTTCGTTCCTCGGAATCTCCTTGATCCCGACAGACACAGCTCGCTACCGAAGGGCCCCCGGACTTGTCCTTCCCTTCACGTGTGCGTAAACGTCGACCTTGCCTCCTTGGTATTGCTCACGTCCGAAGACAACACGTGCGAAGACAGAATATATGGAGGGGATGATAGAATATCAGATAAACCACTCGCTCAGTGATGGATATGCAGGTTAACGCTCAGTGAGGCAGAAAGCTATCGCAAGTGAATGGCTCAGGAATCTCTTAGTATCTTTCCGCTTAAAAATCTCTCGTAGGCTTAAAATCGCAAATTCTTGGTTACTTGGAAATTCTGAAGTGTGACTCATATATAATCCTATTCAATCAGCACTTTACATGGAAAGTCATATCATGTAATAATCACCAAATCAAGCAAAGTTTCCATGCAATTTCGAGTCAATCATACCATAGAAATCATGCTTTTAATAGATCATTGCAACGGTCATATAGCACATTTAATCATGATTATATTCCATATAAAAAGCTCAATTTCGTTCTCAAGCATATTCAAGCATTTTGCATATAATTACCATACTTTTCATAAGTTATTCCCTGCTATCCGTTTCTAGTAACGAGTCAATCCAGATTTACTTTCCAAGTATAGCACACAAGATAGCAATACATCAACACATTTTCCATGTACAGCTCATAGCATTTAATCAATATATTTACCATGTTTAGCACACAAATCAGATCAGAGCTTACTTAAACCAATTTATCATATCATGGCACAACTTCCCTTATTTCAGAGATCACACTCGTTATAGCACATACCATATAATAGCACCTTATCCATAAGGTTAATCAAATCGAATCTTTCCTAATTGTAATATTCTAATCAGCATAAGGAAAGATATCAATTCAATATTTCGCAGTTAATTCAGTGCAAAGCATGCAAGGATCGTATATATGCATTTCGTCCAGGAATAAACTAGTATCAACGGATATATCACTTTCCTTATATAAACAGCATATTTTCCATATATAGCTCAGAACGATATATCCTCTCAACATGGACTACCTTTATCATGCGATCACATAGTTCCACCAACAAATCACACAATCACATGTTAATCAAATATTCAACACTTTAACCAATTTTAAGCTTATATATCATGCATAGTCGAATATTATCATGAACTTAGACATTATATTAATTACAAATCGAATTGCATAATTTATAGACCTAACGTCATTACAATTACATCGTTCATCAAAACTCCCTAACATGCATGGACCAAAAAGGTCAACAAAATCTTTACACGATCAACCTACCGTTCGTGCGGCCCTCGACAGCTGCTTGCCTCATCTCCTGGACTATAATTCAGAGGAACAGCTTATGGCATCAACGCATGTCTCATCTCAACATCAAAGCTCTTCAACGTCTTTCAACGAAAAAGTTGGTTAGCGGTCTTCCAACTATAGTATTACAGAAAGAGCATCAATGTTCGGCATGTCAAATAGGAAAAATGAAGTAAGCTTCTCATCATGTTTAACTGGTTGCCTCTACTTCACGTCCTCTGGAACTACTACACATGGACCTCTGTGGGCCGATGCAAACACAGAGTATCAACGAGCGAAAGTATGTACTAGCCATTGTAGATGAGTTTTCTCGCTACACATGGACGAAGTTCCTTCGAAATAAAGATGGGACAGAGGACTTGATCATAAATTTCATGAACTCTACTCAGAATTTGCTCCACAAACTATCCAAGTCATTCGAACGGACAGCAGTACTGAGTTTAAGAAAAAATACCTCAGTGACTTTTGTCAAAAACTAGGCATTGGTCAGCAATTCTCAGTCGCCAAGACACCTCAACAGAACGGGGTAGTAGAACGAGAAAATAGGACTCTAGTGGAAGCCGCACATACGATGCTCATCCACTCCGGCCTTCCACGTTTCCTTTGGGCTGAAGCAGTAAATACAACCTATTTCACTCATAAAAGGACGATAGTTTACAAGTGATTCGATAAGACTCTGTATGAGATCATTAACAAGCGGGTTGTTGGAAATCCCCGAGGGTCCCTGGACCAACGTGCCTAGAACGGCGGAATTTTAAAATCTTACGGGGTTTCCCGCCTATCCAAGATCGCTCGGCTACAAACACGAGAACGTATTGACATAAAGAGATAAGAGAGCCATGATACCTTGTTGAAATCTCTTAACGATGGCTAGCTTCGTATCCTTCGAATCCCCGAGGCGTAGTGCCCCTCTCCTACGCCAAAAGCACACGAACGGCACGCCTTCTTTGCGCAAGATCATCACGCCGGCACCTTACTAACGTCACAGCTGTTCTTGCATGTGCGGCTAGGCCAAGAACGAACTGCTTGCTGCCCCCGAGAGAGAGAGAGAGCGAGAGAGAAAGTGGTGAGAGGAGAAAACTCTTAATTTTACTCTCTTTTGCTCGTATTTTGAAAATTTAGCTTCCACCAACTTTAGGATCTCAAAAATCCTTCTTTATACCTCTTAGGTTTTGCCAAAAATAGGTTAAGGTGGGTGGAGAAAAATTCTCAAACCTCCCCTTTTACCAAGTCTTCGTTTTACCAAGTAATGAATTCAAAATTCAAACTTTATATTTAATTAATTAAATATCCAATACCTTAATTAATTAAAATACCATATTAGTATATTTTAAATATATAATATCTCATATAAATATATTTAATAATTTTCGAAATTTTTTCTAATAAAAATTCGAAACTTATATATATATCCGATATACATTATCTAACATTATTTCTCTAAGAAAATAATAAAGATCTAAATCCAATTTAAATCATATACTAAATATTCAATATCAATATTTTATTTCAAAAAATATATCGTGAGGTGAAAAGACCATTTTACCCCTCACTAGTCAGACTTAGTATTTTCGGCCAATCAAGGCTTTGGCCAAGCCCCAAACCCTAATGTCACAATCTAGGACCTAGCCTTGTCTATCTCTGATGACGACGTTGTATCGGTTGCCCTTTTTAAGCCAGACTCTCTTGGTTCGTCTCAACCGGCCCAGGAGGTATCTAGGAGTTCGGTATTCACCTAGTCAGCCCCGTGGTACCGAATAGATCCCAAGTTGAGTACGAATTTGATCTAATCATAATCCACGAACTGACTATAGATTTTCGTGATACGTATAAACCCTTTACGTTTGTCCCGGCTGAGTGAAAGTCACGCATAGTCAAACTTACAGAACTCGACTCTATGTCGTTTATGTCGGTGGAAGTTCTGAAACTGCACTCCACGACTATCATGAGTCAGTTATATGCTCTGGCCAGAGACTTGGATAAATTCCAGCACATTAAACTTGCCATAGGACGTTAACCTCGAATTTAATCGACACTGTGAATCTCGCCCCGCGGTTCAACCGGCAATCATATCGAAAAGTCAAGACCGCATTTTGCCGCTGACCCATGCCACCGGCAAGACGGGCCTAGTAAACTAGTGACAAGTCAAGACCTCAAGATCAACCCCAAGTTAACCATTTCGGTCTAAGGTTCATGCATACTAATACAATCAATCGTTCGATCAAGGACAATCCAAGCGTGTGATCGTTCGATTACGAGTCAGTGTCCAAATACAGATAATCCCCTGATTCATCTTGTATCATTGTCATGGGCTCCCACTTCCCAAGTGAACGGTTGGCACAACCATAGTGGACCCATCGACAAACAAGTCGTACGTGTCATTCCAGTCAACCCTACTGGAGACTTAGACTTGTGGACTATTTTAATATTGCAGTATCTCAGCTTACTGGTGCCCCTCTCTGTCCACAGAATCAGTAACTGAACTGTCAATATTTGGGTTTATTAATTTGTCTTATCCACCCACACTGCAAGGTGAAATCTTTAGACTAATTAATAATTTGCCTTTTAATTTATTCATCCAATAATTAATTAATCATAAGTAAAGTCATTCCATTAATAGAAGTAATCAAATTACATCACTAAACACTACACATTAGCAAATTGCCCTCGTACTCCCAGTCCTCGTACGGCATCTAGGGCATATACCTCAACAATCTCCCACTTGCACTTATGCCACGTGTTATCATATCTTAACCCCATTCTTTCGAGGTATCAATCGAGCACTACCTGTGGTAGTGGATTCGTGAACGGGTCCGCTGCATTCTCTACAGAGGCAGTTTTCAGCATGGCTATCGAGCCATTTTCAACAAATGTTGTCGCACCACAATGGCAGTGGGCGATCCACGATGCTAGGTACCACATGTAGTTCCTCCAAAAACTTGCGTATCCAAACACCCTCCTTGGCAGCTTCTGAAGTTGCGATATACTTTGCCTCAGTGGTAGAATCTGCAGTCGAGCTTTGCTTGGAACTTTTCCAAGACACTGGCCCACCATTGAGCGTAAAGACAAAACCCGAAGTAGACTTTCGGTCATCCACATCTGATTGGATGTCCGAATCTGTATATCCATCTACTTCCAATTCTCATGGGCCATAAATCAGTATCAAGTCCTTAGTCCGTCTAAGGTACTTACGAACTGTCTTTACTGCCGCCCAATGTTCCTTACCACGATTAGCCTGAAACCTACTCAATACGCCCACAACGTACGCTATGTCTGGTCGTGTACAAAGCATCGCGTACATCAGGCTACCCATAGCTGAAGCATAGGGGACTCCACTCATCTCATGTCTTTGTACCTCCTTCTGAGGAGACATAGCCTTTGAGAGATGAATCCCATGCCTCATAGGTAGGAACCTTTTCTTAGACTCGTCCATTTTAAACCATTTAAGGACTTTATCTAAGCAAAGGGCCTGGGACAAGCCTATTGACCTTTTCGCCCTATCTCTAAATAGGCGAATTCCTATAATATAGGTCGCTTCTCCAAGGTCTTTCATAGAGAATTCGTTTGAAAGCCAAGCTTCAATCTCTGAGAGCATCCCAATGTCGTTTCCTATCAAAAGGATATCAATTACGTACAATACTAGAAACGACACTTTACTCTCACTGGCCTTTTTGTAAACACAGGGCTCATCTTCATTCTTTATGAATTCAGAGTTCTTAACTACTTCATCGAACCGAAGATTCCAACTCCTTGAAGCCTGTTTCAGCCCATAAATGGACCGATCAGTTTGCACACTTTTCGAGCATCTGCTTCTGACGTAAAACCCTTGGGCCGCTCCATATAGATTTCCTCCTGGAGGAATCCATTCAGGAAAGCGGTCTTTACGTCCATCTGCCAGATCTCATAGTCATAGTGTGTTGCTATTGCAAGCATGATTCGAATGGACATTATCATTGCGACGGGTGAGAAGGTTTCCTCATAGTCAATTCCTTCTTTTTGACTATACCCTTTCGCTACAAGCCTAGCTTTGTACGTCTCCATCTGTCCATCAGATCCAATCTTTTTCTTGTAAATCCATTTATTGCCAATCGGTCTAAAACCATTAGGCAGGTCTACAAGAGTCCAAGCCTCGTTAGTGTGCATCAAGTCCATTTCGGCCTGCATAGCCTCAAGCCACTTGAGGGAGTCTGTACCAGCAATTGCCTGGTCGTAGGTGACGGGATCGTCCCCGACGCATCCCTCAGTCGCAACATCCCCATGCTCGACGTGTATCATACCATATATCTCAGGCATATAAGATATCCTACTTGACCTACGTATTGCGGCTGAGTGGAGTTTTCTGGACGTCGTCCAACGACTCTGGAATAGGAGTCGATTCGTCCTCTAACTCTCTTAGAGTTATTTCTCGTCCTTTATCACCTTCGCCTACAAATTCTTCCTCCAAGAAAGTAGCGCGTAAAGCAACGAACACCCTGTGTTCATCTGGGACGAAGAAGCAATACCCCATTGAGCCCTCGGGATATTCGACGAAACTTGCCATTAATGATCTTGATTCAAGCTTGTCTTCCATCAACTTTTTCAAAAAGGCGGGGCAACCCCAGACCCTGATGTGATTCAGACTCGCCTTACGATTATGCCTAGCCTCGTAAGGATTCTTGTCGGCAGAGTGGGTAGGTATCCTGTTAAGGATATAAGCCGCTCTTTCTAAGGCATATCCCCACAAAGAAATGGGAGATCTGTGTAACTCATCATCGACCGAACCATATCTAAAAGCGTTCGGTTTCTCCGTTCGGCCACGCCATTCAATTGCGGCGTGCCTGGCAGGGAAAACTGTATGATGATGCCATTTTCTCTAAGAAATGCATCAAACTCAAGGCTCATATATTCACCGCCTCGATCTGACAGGACGGCTTTAATGAACTTGCCAGTTTGCTTCTCCACTAATGCTTTATAGTCTTTGAACATTTCAAGAGCTTTGGACTTTTGTCTCATCAAATAGACATTCCCGTAGCGGAAGAAATTGTCCGTGCACGTTATGAAGTAGCGGCAATTACCTCGGGTCGTTACTTTAAATGGTCCGCATACGTCAGTGTGGATCAAACCCAACACTTCCGTGGCCCTAGTGAAAGTCCCTGTGAAGGGCGACTTGGTCATTTTTCCTGAGATGCAAGACTGACAGGTAGAAATCGGGCCTGTTCGCACTATGCTAATCAGACCGTCTTTTTCCATCTGTTCAATCTTCACTTCTGCTGCGTGACCTAGTCGTAAGTGCCACATGTATCGATAGTTCGACCCAGTCGATGATTTGGTGATTGCATTTACAGCTCTAACATTGTCTTTTAAGTTGACGTAATATAAACCATTTATTACGTCGCACTTCCAACATTTTAATTCTAAAATAAATATGGTAAACATTATCAATGAATCGATTTCATAACCTAGTCTGCTCAAAACAGGAATCGAAATAATATTTTTAAGCCCATTGGGTGAAACCAAAACGTCGGAAAGTTCTAAACAATGTAATGACGATAAGACTAAGGTCTTCGATCCCATGTGTGTAGGTGGTACACTAGGTCCACGACCTACGTTGATCAAGACCTCCCCAGCTCGAAGCTTCCTACTTTGTTCTAGACCTTGGTTCAAAACACAAATGTGGGAACTAGCCCCTGAGTCAAGTATCCACGAAGTAGAATACATAGAACAATTAGCTTCAAAAACTAATTGTTTTCCTGAGGCATCAGACGCCTCCAGCTTCGGACATTCACGCTTCCAATGGCCCAGCTGCTGGCAAAGGAGGCACTTATCCGTGGGCTTTGCGCCCGACTTTCGACCTTGGTGGTCTTCGTCTTCTTGTCGACTCTACCCTTGGTCGCGCTTGTCTTGTTCGAATTATTCTTTGATCCCTTGGACGTAGAAGTCGCAACAAGCATGTAGACGTGCACCTTCGCTGAATCTTCAACCCACTTATCGTGGAGTACAATCTCCTCATTAGTGGATTCAGTTGTGGGCAATTTTGGCTCCTTAATGTCCAAGACATAATCCGGTTTTGCTAATTTGAGGACGATCCTCAAATTTCTGAGCCAGTCTACATAGTTCGGTTAAGCTCCACGCGCGGCTTTTCCGAGCACTGCCTGCACCCATGTGTGTAGCCCGTGCCTCTTGTGCCGCATGCCGCGCATGCAGTCAGCCCTATGCGCCGCGATACCTTGTTGAAATCTCTTAACGACGGGTAGCTTCGAATCCTTCGAATCCCCGAGGCGTAGTGCCCCGCTCCTACGCCAAAAGCACACGAACGGGACGCCTTCTTTGCGCAAGATCGTCACGCCGGCACCTTACTAACATAGCAGCTGTTCTTGCATGTGCGGCTAGGCCAAGAACGGACTGATTGCTGCCCCCGAGAGAGAGAGTGCGAGAGAGGAAATGGTGAGAGGAGAAAACTCTTAGTTTTTACTCTCTTTTGCTTGTATTTCGAAAATTTAGCTTGCACCAACTACTTGAAAATCCTTCTTATACCTCTTAGGATTCGCCGAAAATAGGTTAAGGTGGGTGGAAAAATCATCAAACCTTCCCTTCTACCAAGTCTTCGTTTTACCAAGTAATGAATTCAAAATTCAAAGTTTATATTTAATTAATTAATATCCAATACCTTAATTAATTAAAATACCATATTTAGTATACTTTAAATATATAATATCCAATATAAATATATTTAATAATTTTCGAAATTTTTTCTAATAAAAATTCGAAACTTATATATATATCCGATATACATTATCTAATATTATTTCTCTAAGAAAATAATAATGATCTAAATCTAATTTAAATCATAAACTAAATATTCAATATCAAATATTTTATTTCAAAAAATATATCGTGAGGTGAAAAGACCATTTTACCCCTCACTAGTCAAATTTAGTATTTTCGGCCGATCAAGACTTTGGCCAAGCCCCAAACCCTAATGTCACAATCTAGGACCTAGCCTTGTCTCTCTGATGACGACGTTGTATCGGTTGCTCTTTTTAAGCCCGACTCTCTTGGTTCGTCTCAACCGGCCCAGGAGGTATCTAGGAGTTCGGTATTCACCTAGCCAGCCCCGTGGTACCGAACAGATCCCAAGTTGAGTACGAATTGGATCTAATCATAATCCACGAACCGACTGTATATTTTTGTGATACGTATAAACCCTTTACGTTTGTCCCGGTCGAGTGAAAGTCACGCATAGTCAAACTTACAGAACTCGACTCTATGCCGTTTATGTCGGTGAAAGTTCTGAAACTGCACTCCACGACTATCATGAGTCAGTTATATGCTCTGGCCAGAGACTTGGATAAATTCCCGCACATTAAACTTGCCATAGGACGTTAGCCTCGAATTTAATCGAGACCATAAATCCCGCTCCGCGGTTCAACCGGCAATCACATCGAAAAGTCAAGACCGCATTTCGCTGCTGACCCATGCCACCGGCAAGACGGGCCTAGCAAACTAGTGACAGTCAAGACCTCAAGATCAACCCCAAGTTAACCCTTTTGGTCTAAGGTTCACTCATACTACTACAATCAATCGTTCGATCAAGGACAATCCAAGCGTGTGATCGTTCGATTACGAGTCAGTGTCCAAATATATATAATCCCCTGATTCATCTTGTATCATTGTCATGGGCTCTCACTTCCCAAGTGAACGGTTGGCACAACCATATTGGACCCATCGACAAACAAGTCGTACGTGTCATTCCAGTCACCCTACTGGAGACTTAGACTTGTGGACTATTTTAATATTGCAGTATCTCAGCTTACTGGTGCCCCTCTCCGTCCCCACAGAATCAGCAACTGAACTGCCAATATTTGGGTTTTATTAGTTTGTCTTATCCACCCAGACTGCAAGGTGAAATCTTTAGACTAATTAATAATTTGCCTTTTAATTTATTCATCCAATAATTAATTAATGATAAATAAAGTCAATCCATTAATAGAAGTAATCAAATTACATCACTAAACACTACACATTAGCAAATTGCCCTCGTACTCCCAATTCTCGTACGACATCTAGGGCATATACCTCAAAACGGGTACCTAACATTTTCTTCTTCAAAGTCTTCGGGTGCAAGTGCTTTGTGGCAAATGATAGAGAGCAACATGCTAAGTTCAACCCTAAAGCATTGGAAGCCACTTTCGTCGGGTATTATTCAACTTCTAAGGCGTACAGAGTATACATCATGTCCAATCGAACAATTAAAGAAAGCTACAATGTCACTTTCCAAGAAGTGGCAGATATGGCTTCTGGGCACATCAGCACAGGATCCGTGCCTATTCAGATGGTTTCTGAATATGACAGTTCAGCAACCGTGCTTACTGGTGTGTTGGCACAAGACCAACAGAGAATGGCAACAACTCAGGATTCAACGTCAGAAGAAGCTGTGGTGACCCAGACCTCCGCTACCTATTCTAGCGTATTCGTACATGCCTAACGAGTTGTATTTGGGAAAGAATATTGAAATTTGCGTATAAATTTTTCTCTTTTCCATTTAGATAATGGAACGTTGTTCGGTACACGGCAAAAGAATTCTTGTCAATTCCTAACTACATACATGGCCTAATTACACGGGAAATGTATGACGGCTCAGCAAAAGAGTTCCTATGTGCTCGGCCTCACAGGTCGTCATCCATACACACACTTCCACCCCAAAAGCAGCGGAAAGCTTCAAAAGATAGGACTTGCTCCAAAAGCAATCACGTACCGTGGTCGCTGGTACCTACAACACATAACGCAAGAGGTGAGCCGCCGTGGCTCAGTAAGCAGAAATTATGCATGAATGCACGTGTCACTCCTACGCAAAGGCAATCCATGCCTATGGACATAACACTCCGCGAAGGCGATCCGCGCCGATGCACAGTACTCCGCAAAGGCGATCCGCACCGATGCACATAATACTCGTACTAACCTAACTCAGGGCCCTCGGCTAATCTTACTATGCCCCACAATGAGCTCACGTCCATCAAGGACAAATGCAACAGTGGTCCACGTCGGATGGCGGTACACTAGGATGCACATCGTTCCCCTAGGTCTCTATATGTACCTGGTCGTCCCCGACTGTCCGGCGGTCGCTCACGCTAGTAGCCCACGCTGAGGTAGCCTACACCAGGGTTCTACCCTGTGTCGTTTATATCCTCAGGTCACACCCTCAAGGTCGCACCTTATTGCCACGGGCATTGCCCAATCACAAACCTTTATATATTTACATAATATTACGACGATGCTAAATGCCGCCCTGGTGGCATAGAAGAGTAGTCCTGACTCAACTGCGAGTCGACAACGCATGCCCATATCGGCAAGTATCAATCCCTTTCAAGCGATGCCTCAAATGAATACTTAGCTCATACAACCCTCCCACATATAATCGTGCATGCTCGTGAGTATGAAATGCAAAATAATGCCAATTATACTTACCACGGGAAAACATATCAATTAATTCAGGTAATCACGAAGTCAAAGAGGCACGTAGTCACACAAATCAGGCACACGCAATTAAGTTATGTGTTGTAGTTGAATTTCTACTTACCTGTGTCCGTCGACTAATGCTACTGTTCCGGTGAATTTCCTATGTCCCGACCTTATGCATAAACAATTAATATCAGTATGCTATTTAATTATTTAGATTAGATAAGTACTCGAAATTCATAGTGTTGAAGTATTATTTCTAATGTTGCATTCGAAAGTAATTATTAATTTAAATTCGCTGGAGACCCTAATTCATAAAATATATGGCCTGTTTCTACTTCGCATATTCGTTCTAAAATTACTAGGGTTCGCCAGGTTCTAAATTTAATTCGCGAAGTGTCTTAAGTAAGGGTTCGTGAATTTACCAACATTACCTCTTAATTCGCCAAAGTTGTTCTAGTTTGCCAAATATCCCAACCTAGTTCGTGAATTGTAAATTCTAAACTTAAGGTTCGCGAAGCATGTTGCTTACTCATAGTTCGTGAAATCATTTCAACCTAGTTCGTGAATTGCATCCTAGTTCGCGATCTCATAGTTCGCGAATTACTATTTTTACAATTATGGGATTCGCGAATTTACATGCTCCCTAATTCGTCAACTCGTTGAGTTCGTATAATTCCAAACTCGCCAAGCTGGATTCGTGGAGTGTTATGACTTCGCAATGCTCGAGTTCGGCAACTATGCTCGGTTCGCAAAGTGTGTGAGTTTGCGAAATGCCTTGGGTTCGCTAACCTCATGGATTCGTCAAGTGGTTCGTTTCGCGAAGTGGCCAAGTTCGCCAATTAAGTCCACGAAGCATTGCATGGATTCGCCAAACTCCAATGAATTCGCCAAGTTTGATCGGCCCGCAAAATGTATGAGTTCGCCGATTTTGGTCGACCTGCGAAATGTATGGGTTCGCGAACTAGGGTTCGCCAACCCCATCGGATTCGTGAAATGCCTAACCTTGCAAAACCATTTGCGAAGTTGAATCCTAATTTGCCAAACGAGCTTGCCAAGTCTTGGATTCGCCAACATGGCTCAATCCGCAAAGCTGCCGAGTTCGCCAAATGGGACCGATTCGCGAAAACCCTCAATTCACCACTTTTAGGGTTCGTGATCTTGCTTTGCCAAGAATTCGTGGTCTTCGATTCGCCAACTTCCTTTGGTTCGTGAAATCTAGTTCACGACATGCTCGACCCACCAAATCATTATTTGCGAACTCATGCAACAATGCATTTTCAGTTCGCCAAACTTAAGGGTTCCTATAATTTGCGGTCTAGGGTTCGTGAAGCTTTCATTTCACGAATCCTTTTCCTACGAACACTTTCCAATTCGCGAAAACTCTTTGTCTAAGATCAAAAAGCTACTTTTTTCCCAAGAACATTTTGAAGGCCGATATGAACTCCTAAATCCCTAAAATTCGAGCTCACTATAAATGCAAACTTAGACTTATTTTTCGTGCCTAATAATTCCTAAACATGTTATCATAGAATTAAAACCCCAAATCATGGCGAGAAAGTGTACTTTCGAGGATTAAAGTTGCACAAACCCTAGAAAGTGGGTATTTTCGTGTTCATAGTCCTTAGAATACCTTATGACTTAAATAAGAACATAAAGATCATGATAGAGACTCATACCTAGTCCAATCTTCGTGTGGATTCACTTCGGTTTCTTCTTCTTTACTTCAGTTTCGATGGCTTCTTTGTAAATGGTTTTTTTGAGAGATTAAAGCTTTAAATAGATATTTTTTTATGGGTGAGAAGACATGTTACGTGATTTTTCCTTGTTTTAAGGGATTTTTATTTTCAAAGTTTGACTCACATAAGTTGGGCCTAAGTTTAAATTAAATCCTAGCCCAATCAAAATTCATAGCCCCACTTCTATTCTTACAAATTAATATTATCATTTCTATTTTCCTAGTTTCCTATTTTTCGAAAAATCCTCATATAAGTTAAATGTTGTCCCTTACATTAGCCCCTACTCATCCACTTTGAGCCTTCTCCGGTTCCCTTTTCTTCATTTGAAACCCATTCCAAGCATTTAACCGATTTGTATATTTTTCGGAGGGGTGTTCAAACGAGGAAAGAAGGGGGAGGAAAGAGGAGAAACGATGGCAAAAGAAGGCATTGCTCAACGCACAAAAAGCAGACCAAAGGAACCTGCCTTCCAACTATCTACATCACAAATTCTTACAAGGTGACATGGATCGTGCTGTGAACTTCTCCGTCGATAATCTCGTGCGCTCGTCACGACGCCTCGAAAGAGGAGCACCTCGAAGTGAACTTCTCGAACGATAATCCGGTCTTATATCATGAAACGAGAAGAGGAGCGCAACCGTATGAATTTCATAACCGTGAACTTTTCCAAAAGGATAATCTCTGAAACCTCCTTAGGGAATAAGAGAAGTGGAGCACGGTTTCGGCCCGAGAACTAACAAGAAGAACTTCGCCCACGATAGTCTCCTATAGCCTCGTGGAGAAGCGGAGCTTCAGCTTGAGCATAAAAGGGGATAGAAGGAAAAAAAGGATGAAAAGTAGAAAAAAAATGCCGGTGGAGAAGAAAGACGAGGAAATGGACGACGAACAATTAAAGCTCACATCTCCCATATCTTTCCTTCCCTTCTAAGTCAAAGCCTAATTAAATCCTTCAAAGTCCCTTTGATTCCCAAACAACGACCCTTCGCATATGTGAAATGATTAAAAACGCCTCGATCACTGGTAAATTGACATAAAATTGCTTGTGTTGACTTGAGTGATATAAATATAAAATCCCAAGTTAAAAAAAATAGAGTGCTAGAGTGAACCTAGTGAGAGTTGTCGAAACGGATGATTCTATGAACATAGGACTTTTAGTTTGTTGACATGACTTGACGGCATATGGTCTTTTCACGTGTCCAGTGAAATTTTAGGCGTGACGTTGATCGAAGCAAAATAATCTGACCTCATGCTATTAATAACATTAGTATACATAAGAAAATATAAAAAAAATAAAATAAAAATAAAATAATAATAATACTAATATATATATATATATATTTAAAAGATAATATTTTCTTGCTCTTCTGGCTTAGTTTTTTAAATAAAACAAAAAAAAAGCTGAAAACAAATCGCACATTATGCCGTGCAATTTTACGTTATCTGTATTGAACTGGTAAAATGCAAATATTTGTTCTTGCTCATACCCTCGCGCATAAGTTTGATTACATGATTAGGGGACCATGTATCTCAAATAAATTGATCAAATTGCGTGTTTTGAATGTTTGCTACTTCGATTGATTTACTCTTTTGTATGATTAAATCAAGTATGGTGCTGAGGGGGAGCAGTTACAAAATATTATGCCTTGAGATCCAAATATTTTTGATGTTTTCCTCTAAGTGTTGCAGATATTTTCGATTCTGATTCCTTGCTACACCACACTTCAATGAGGAGGACTTCGCAATTTTTCACGTTTTGGAGCTTACGGCATTGATACCAAAATGGGGAGCCTTATTAAAATTAATTTTTGATTAACTCTAACATTTTGGACTCTTTGCTCTAAGTAATGCAGATTTTTCGAAAATCACCTGGGGAGCCAGATGTCATTGTTCAGAGGTTCAGGGAGTTAATTGCTTTTACTTTTAATACATAAAGGAGAAATTATGTGGTTTTAATTGAAATATGGGTCACTCGGAAAACATAGGATAACCTACAATTGAGAAATTGGATGAAATTAGTATTTTTTTATCGCAGTTTCTCGAGCGAAAATTGAATTGGGACCAAATAGTAATTTTCGCTTCCAGCTTTTCGAGCGAATAAATCGGGATCAAATGAAAATTTTCAATCTAAGTTTCTCGAGCGAAAATTAAAAATGGGTCTGTCTAATCAGCAAACCCAAAATGTCTAATCCGCCCATTAAAACAAACTAACTTTCTGCAGTCGAAAAACGTTATCGCACGCATAAATTCCAAATTGAAAACCCTTAATCGCAAAATTCTACAGTTGAAAATTTTTCTCTCGCGAAAAACACATCAGAAAGACGAACATCTAAATCAAATTTTTTCTTCGATTTTCAACTGATTATTGTCTTCCTGAGGTAGATTTGACTTCTGTTTGGTGTTTGCGTGTCTTTAATCTCCGTTATCGTCAAGCTAGCGCAAGTACAGATCAATGGGATCCCCATCCTTGGAAGATACTTTTTGGAATTATCAACAAGTGTCTGTCGCCAAAGCACGTTGGGTTCGACAAAGGCAACGGCAATATACTTTGCATCTTCCATGGCATCTCGTTCTCCCGAAATTACGATTTCTCCCAGCTGATCTGAAATGATCATGGAGAACAAATCAGATAGAAGGAGAAGGAGCGATCGAAGAATGTGCCGTATGCTAGGTGGTTCTCGGTCATCATCAGACAACTCATTGAGATTCACGAGAACATCCCTCGTCTACCTCCAGGAGGGAACTACCAACCACCCAGGCTCAAATTCTTTCACCACCCACAGACTCACGGATCTTGATCAGCCATTGATGTCGATCCGTTCGAGCTGGTTCGTCTCGTCGACCCCACAGGAGACACGTATCGCCTGTACAATCGAAAAAACCATCTCACGGATCAAATGATTCGAGGGCCCCCGACAGACTTTGTAGTGAGCTCTCAACAACAACACCACAGCGCTGAGGCCGAGTTGATAAATCAAGTGGCCCAGGAGCTTGAACAGATGCCTCCAACTCAAGAAGCCAACTACCTGATTTAGATGCCATGTTGATTGATACAGTGGCACAGGAGTTGGAACTCGAGGCTCCACAACAAGTACTCGAAGAAGAAGAAGAAGAAGGCCTAATTATTGTAGAAGTGCTTCAAGAACCAATTGAGGAGGTTCCTACCAATGAAGCACCGCTCGAGAAGGAAATGGGGCCCAACTCACTTCGTTCATGTAATATGGGAATGTTTTTACATATGGAATTATTAATTTATAATTTATACGGGACCTATAGAAATTATCAAAAGTCTATTATCTTATAATTTTAGAGAATTTTTAATTTAGTACGTTATCCCCGAGTCGGGACCGGCCGGAAATATTATATAAAGAGTTTATTAAATTATCGCGTATTAATTTATAGAGTTTCTACTGTACTGCAACGTTAGATATTGTCACAAAATTACTTAACTTTAAAGTTATTGTCTGTATAATATCACCCCCCCCCCCCTAAGTTCACCGGAGTCCTAAAATCATGGATTCAAGTATAGCTTCTTCCGCACACATTAGTGAACTAAGCTGTTTTTTCTAGCAAGCCAAATCCTTCGAGTTTTTTCCCACAAATTAAGCAATTCATACATTATTACTACGATTACTACTCGTCGAACAAAGTACTCGAGTAGAGTGAAATAAAACACAAAGAAGAGCTACATTTTATTTGCCAAGAAAAAGGGGGTGCCATAATACAATAGAAAAGATTAAACAGACTTCGTAAAGTTTACATTACGGTCATGCTCTGTATATACATATAAATATAATATATATATATATATATGTTGAATACTAACATATAACAGCTCATTCTTTACTAGTCTCTTTTCTGATAAGAGCAAGGCACGCATGCGTATGAGAATACACTCCGCGAAGTTAGTCTTCGCTATTCACATATTTCCACGATACACAAGCAGAATGCTGAACAACCAAGAATAATCTAAAATAATATTCTCTACACACACATAACACACACACACACACATAAACCACATAGATAATGCTCCTCCAAGTTTGCTATTTCATGGACATCGAAATTCCTCCGCGTCCCCAAAAACGAGGCTCTGAGGAAGAAGGAAACAGGACATAATCGAAAGTATTAAGGCGAGATTTCTTTTCGTTTTGCACGAAATACGATATATATATATATGGCTTTATTATAGAGATGTCTCATTTTTTTCTATCTCTACGTGCATCCATTCGTCGTCGTATCCTTGATCTGATGATCTATGCAGTCCATCTCTCCCTTGAAGTTCGAAGATTGCATCACGGAGCACGCCACAGCTTGAGCCCAGTGCCTTAGTTTTGTCTTCACTTGCTGCGGCGATTCACCTGCAATTTTCGTCAAACTCATTCGATTTACTCGTATGCTGAAAGCATGAGCTCGAAGGGAGTATGTCATGTTTAAATTCTATATATTATCTTTCCAACATGCCCTTTACGTGTAGGCTGATTTCTTTATTATCATGCCTTAAACGTATCATTTTCTTAAATTAGGACGAACTCAAGACCTCTTTGGTCCATGAGCTTGGATACCACATGGGAGAGCCTGTCATCATTATATTTTATAGGACGAACTCCATTTTTAGTTCCCGATGTTTGGGGTATGTCCGTTTCCCGTGTTCCGATATACCACTTTTAGCTCCCAACTTATCAATTTTCTGTCGCTTTTTGCCCTACAATTAATTGACCGTTAGTTCGGATGGATTTACGGGTTGGACCAACGGATATTACAGATCGGGTCAGGCTGATCCGAATTTTCCAAACCGATTGATAGAATTACGGCACGACCGTAAGTTCGAACTGATCAGTCGCCCCATCTTCCATCCAAACTTACAATTTTAGTTAATCGAACGGCCAAAACGGCAAAAAGTTGAATACTAAAAGTGACATCTCGAAACACGTAAAAACAAAATACGCTCGTATCCCATATATTGTGGGCTAAATGACGTTCTCCTAATTTCAAACAAGGTTTTGTCTTTCCTATCCAATTGAGTATAACCCAACTCCACTCAAAATTGACACGTAGCACATTACACCCTACCCAACCATGTTAAAGCACATACTTGTGTTTCACTAAACACACATGACACATGTCATATTGGGTGTTGGGTTATTCCAAATTTAGCAGGTAAGCCAACGCCTTTAAACAAATAGGGTTTCTTATTCACATGCATGGATATTTTCCAACATCCTTCCTTACCCGGGCTACAAATCTTCCACGAGTCTGAATCGCTCGACGGGCTCCCATACGGTGAGCCGCACGTCAACCCGGCCGATGAAGACCCGCTACTGGCGGGGCTCACGATTGGGCTCGTGGCGAGGAACCGTCGGTTGACCGCAAAGTATAGGTCCAGGGCGGGCAACGTGGTGCAGAGACGTTGGCCCGCGTGGTCCTCTTCAAACCCGAACCCTAGCTCGATGCATCCCTTGAGCTCCTTCATGTCCTCGTCTGTGATGTCCTCCGCGGAGGAGGATGAGATGATGTTGTTCCTCGTCCTTTCCTGTTGTAGCATGATCCTCTTCTCCCACATCATGTCCCGAGGCTTGCTCCCACCCCCGGCCCACATTGACAGCTGCTTCGAAAGCCGCCGCCTTTGGCCTCGCCAGAAGGGCGGCGCGTGCTCGAGTCGCCGGAGCTCCTCCTCGCTGATCTCTGGCGAGGAGGTGGTGGTAGTGGTGGGCGGCGGCGGTTGGTGGTGGTGGTGGTGGGCCTCGACAGACGAGCCCATTAGTCTCTCCTTATTTTGTTAATCTAAAATGTTGGAAAAAATAGTGCGTGCGGCGAGCGGCGGCGGTTGTGGAATGGAGAAGGGCCGCTAGCCGCCGTGGAGGTGGTGGTGGGATTGGTTTTTTTCTTTTTTTCTTTTTGATCTTTTTTTTGTTGGAAAAAGAAGGTTGAAGGAATGGTTGTTTTGTCTTATGAATTGACTTTTTGTGAATTGTTGGAAAAAAATGGGTTCCATGACTGATGTAGATCATTGTGGGGATGGGGAGGAAGTCCTTTGATTTCGTTTGGGAGTCGATTTTCCTCCAGACGTTCCCAACTGTTGTTGTGTAAATTATACGATTATGTCGAGTATTTTTGCTTTTTTGAAAATGAAAAGCCAAACTTATAATTAAAACTCCCAAAATATTGAGATCTTCTTGTTTTATTTATTGCGGAACTGTTTTTGAGCTTATATCAAATGTGTCAACGAAACTGACAGAGTTCCGCATGGCCACTATCTGAATGGTCATGCGCTCAACATGTACCATTGGTCTTCCATATTACCTGCCAAGAGTCTAGTTTTAGTCCCTAATGTATTTCTGGGTAGTCCTAATGTTTATTGTAGGAATGTTTTTTGGTCTTCCATATTACCTGCCAAGAGTCTACTTTTAGTCCTCGATGTTACCGATTTTCTTGTTTTGGTCACTAGGTTAATAATCATTGTTTTAAAATGAATTTAACGCGTGAGAGCACATGATATCCCTTTTTACGACATAACTCTCATAATTCATCTTCTTCTTCGACTTTAATGCACATGAGCATCACTACTCATCAAATTTAGTCGGGAAATGATCAAATCCCACTTCAATGCTCGGTGTGTTCCTCCAAGATGCTGATATGATAAAATAATGAATTAAAGGTATACTAGAGATGTTGTTTTATTTCTTAATATGTATGCAATTACCTTACACGACTTGTATTTCAAAACAGAGAGTATGTTTATAGTTGAAAACTTGAATGTTCAATAAATACTCAAAATAGGTATATAAACACTGAGAAATGATTGGGTAAATAGAAGATACTGACGTCTAGTTTTCTCGAAAAGATAAAAGTAATATTATTGTTTGAGCAAAATTCTAGTAAAAGTAAAGTTTGTGCTTGCTCTTATTAACTTTAAGGCGCATGTATAACTATTTGCACAATCTATTTTATTGTTTAAATAAAATTATAAACCAACTTACTATAATACATATATATGTATGTATATATATAAAAATTACTGGTCCCCCTTCCAAAGGTGGGCCCGATGCGACCTCTTCATTTGCCTCATAAAGGCAACGGGCCTGAGAGGATGCCATGGAGATGATCTAAAGTAACATTTAAAAATCATATAATCTATGAACCAAACAAGAACTTTGAATATTAGTATTATCTGAACACAGTTGTTTGTCTAGCCATTTCAGTTTGTACTTGAATTGGGGGCATGATGTGAACTTCTCTAATGCCTCCCACAAGGCTTATTTTGTATCTCATGTGTAGAATATAAGTTTAGTTGTGCTTTGATTTCATTAGTTGTCCTTGTAATTAGGGGCTTTATTTGTATTTGTCCTTAATTTAGGACTAGTTTGTTATTTATACATTGAGCTTAATAGAGAATTTTAGTCAATTGATCTGAAAGGCTTCACAATCCAATTCTAGAGAGAGAACGTCATAAAACATTCTCTCACTACACGAATTCTCTCTCAAAGTTCTTCAACGAAGATTTTCGTCGAAATTCTATTTTCGATAATTCTAATCGATTTCCTTAGGATTGAAGTCTAGGATCGTAGAGTTGATAATCTAGGGACCAACAATTAGTATCAGAGCAGATTCGTTCTGTTTTGAATCGAATTGTTGGAATCTGATCGAAATTTAGTTCTGGAACTGTTCCATCGAAGAACAGTTTTGGCGCGAAATTCAATTTCGATCTGATAGCTCAATTATGTGCTTGTTTGATTTTAAATTGATGTATTTATGCTTGTTTTAGTCATATAAATCGTTTGCGATTAGATTGATAGTGTTTAGAACATCAATTTAGCAGATTTGATTGGATTTGAGAAGTTACAGTTCGTACGTAGAACTCTTAGAACACGTTCTGATTTTGATCAAATTTGATACATTTTGCTTCATTCGTGTTTAATTGTTTGTTCGTGCGTATTCATCAGCTGATTACGAGCAGATGCCTGTACTTTGACGGTCTAATTAATCGTTTTGCCGAAACGGTGTCAATCAGGGTTCTAAGACTGTTTGCGTGATTTCAATTTTTCTCGCTAAAGTGTTCGATCAAATTAATTTCTCTATCGAAAATTGCGCGATAATTTTCTCGATCCAAACTCTAAGCCAGCGCTAAATCGTCGTAATCAGAAGCGATTTTAGTTGGAATATTTCTCGAGCGTTATCAAGCAAAAATCTTTTTCGAAGAGACCAATTTGAGTCAGCTTATTGAAGTTTGACCTAACAAAAATCATTTACGATCGAAAAACGTTTCCAGTCTACGGATTTATTTTGACACAGCGAGAAACTTACTAAACGTACTGTTTCTTGCGATCGAATTAAATTCACGATCCCGAAATTTTTCTCAATTGAAAGATTTTGAGCAATTTTCTTCGCTCGTAAAATTTCTCGCTGACAGACTTTCTCGCACGAGAATAGTAGCTACGGTTTACTTCGACAAAATTATCTTCGATCGAACTCTAAAAATTACTGCTTTAGAATCAACGCTACTAACTAATTTGCTAGTTGCGAAGCACATAACATCAGTCAAAATTATCAAAACCACAAACGAAGATCTTTCATAAACTCAAGAAAACAAAACGGATGCTTATTCGCTTGGAAACGACAACCGTCCCCCGATACTTAAGAGAGGTGAAGACACAGTATGGCGAAGCCGCTTTCTGAACTTCATCGAGCTAAAAGATCAAGTAGAAAACCTTCTCTTATCACTTGAGTAAGCTCCAGCTCAGTTCTGGGTAAATGTATCCGGCGACAACTCAACCAATTCTCCTATTCCCGCTACAAGACGACTGAAAGAGCCTAGGGAATACACAGCTGAGGAAAGGACCCGTTTAAGGCTGATCTAACGGCCAAGAACACTCTCATGCAGCGCATCCCAAACGACATCTATCGACAAATCGATAGCCTTCCAACGGCTAAAGGGATATGGGATGAACTGCATCGAATGATGCAAAGAACTGAAGTAGGCATCAAGGCCAAGAAGGTAAATATTCTCACGGCTTACGACTCTTTCAGAGCAAAACCAGAGGAGAGCTTGCATGATTTGTATCAGAGATACCTCACATTTCCAACGAGATAAGGAAAATAGAAATCACCAAGACAAACATGGAGACGGACATCAGATTTCTATCCTCTCTGCCCTCAGAATGGAAGAAGATATACGCTCAGATAAGGCAAAACAAAGATCTCGAGGAGTTGGACATCCACACCATGTTTGATAATCTCGCACAGTACGAGAAAGACGTAAGCGAGATTCAGAAGGAGCAAAAGGGCAAGCTGATCGAAGACACAGTTGCCCTAGTCTCAGAGAAATGGGGTTTAAAGGCAAGGAAAGAGAAGATCATCAGGCCTCCAACTTCTTCAGAGGCGGAGATGAATCAGACTCAGATGTGGAGCCAAATATGAAAGCGCTAGGAAAGCAGTTGCCTCTAACTGAATGATGAGTAAGAAATACTTCAAAGTCCGCATCATCCGCCAACCGACTTCGGCCTTCAAGCTCAAAGAACGTGCACCTGAGACCTCTGAAGTTAAGAACGCCGAAGAGCCAAACAAGTGCTTTAACTGCGGCAAACCAGGTCATTATGCCAGAGAGTGCACTCTTCCAAAGAAAAGAGACGCCAATTACTACTCCAGGAAGCTTCAACTCACAAAGCAGAAAGAAGATGGGGTAGCTCTGATGACAGAACAAGACCACTGGCTCGAAGACACGTCCTCTGAAGAGGAGAATCTAGCCCTCATGGCCCGCCTGGACGAAAACTCAGATGCCGAAATCTCAAATCAAACGGACGATGACCAAGCATCCGAACCATCACAGGAGGTAGTCTCTCCTTCCAAATTATTGACCCTATTAGAATCGTATCAACTAGCATACACTAACATGAAACGTTAGTAGAAAAGCCTAAAGGAAGTAGAAAAGAAATTAACTAAGTCTCAGGAAGGGATAGCTAGTCTCAAGGCTGATCTTAGGAGTTCTATTGTCAAAATAGAAGAACTATCCAAGAGTCCCACTATTAGCGAGACTAAGTATATTCCCTTAGAGAAGCATAGGTCGATTGTAAAAGATTTAGAAGGCAGGCTTGAGAATAACTACAATTGTCTGGTTAGAAACCTTAACGTGAAAGCCAGCATCACTACTCAGAAGACTAATTAGTTAAATCCAATACAAAAGATAGTGAACTAGTTACAGAACTAGATGCCTGTAAAGTCGCCAAACTAACGGTGGATAATCTAAACATTTACATGCAATATTCGTCGATTTTTCCGGTGTATGATACCCCACAATATTAATTAGGCAGTGTAACATATAAAAGATCATGGGCGAGATGCCCCAGTATCCATGACACTCACAAAAAATGTTGGAATTTTGAGCACCATGTATAATATTGTTCAAGTTTATATATCGCTTCGAAAAGGTGATGGTCGAGATATTTATAATCTTTAGGCAATCAACAACTATAAATACTTTAGTTCTGTCCTCTGCAAGGCCACAAGTGTTCGCACACCCTTTACTAATACTAGATGCATCAACTCAAGGAAACACACTTGCGTAAATATAATTACTTTATTTCTGTCTTCTGCAAGGAAACTGTTAGGA
Organism: Craterostigma plantagineum; assembly: GCA_027422505.1. Lineage (NCBI taxonomy): Eukaryota > Viridiplantae > Streptophyta > Magnoliopsida > Lamiales > Linderniaceae > Craterostigma > Craterostigma plantagineum. The sequence goes on from JAPQWV010001079.1 coordinate 36,570, forward strand.
ATATGCCCTCGAATGCTATACGAGGATTAGATTTTATAGGGCATTAGCTTATTTATCATTCGACCTTTTATGTAATAAGATATTTTTTATGCATTTATTGAAAGGCGTTGTTCGTTTATTGGATATAAGAGTACTTTACTAAGCATCCGGTAAAGCAATAAATGAACAAATCCAAACGTGTCGAGTTGAGTCACTGTCTCGATGGGTACGAGAGAGGAAGGCACCAGTGGACTCTTAACCTCGAGCATTAAAAGTCCGTAAGCCTTAGACTCCAGTTGGGTGCTGGATAACTGATTACGGCTTATTTGTCGATGACCTATCAAGTGTCGATATCCCGCTTGGAAGTGGAGGTCATGACTTGTGATGCGAGTCGAATCAAGGGATTGAATCGTTTCATGGACACTGACTCACGGGTCGTACGGTCGAACATGGCTTATTACTCAAGGAGTGTCAACGACCGACGACAACACTATAGTAGTCTAAAGACTGGGTCGAAATTCGCACTCGACTCGGGTTACGATCCGGTACTGCGGGATTGGCTAGGTAACTGCCGGACTCTTGGATTCCTCTCTTGCCGATTGAGTCGAACCTAGAGAGTCGGGCTTAAAAAGGAACATCAATGTGTACTGATAAGGATAGAAAGTGTTTTGGGCCTTAACGGGCCTTGGGCCGTTGGGTCGCGCCTTAGTGGACCTCGAGCCGTTTAATGGACAGAAGTCGGACTTCGTATCAAACTAACTTTGAGACTTGGGCTTGGCCAAGTGCTTAAAAGGCTTGAGGGTAAAATTGGAATTTGACCCTAAGCTGATTTTCGAATTATGCCTTGGGAATTAATTTCGAAAATTAAATATAAATATGGAAATAATGTATTTGGAATATTATTTATTTTAAGGTGAAAATTTCAAAATTAATCTTGGATTAAGTTTCGAATTTTATGCAATATTTAAATATACTTTGTTTGACTTAGTATTTAAGTTAGTTGTCTAATTATGGTAAGTATCCTTATATGAATTTTGAATTAAATAAGGGAGAGAAATATATGGCAAAAATCTCTCCACTTAAGGAGTAATATCGAAAACCATATCTTTGAGATATCCTAGGGATTTTTGAATATACCATAGTATAAATAGGGCAGCCCTATTTCATAATTTCGAGTGAAAATTTCGTCCATAAAGGCACAAAACACACACCGAACAAAAACACTCTTCTCTCACGCGACGGCTCGGTTCTCTCTAGCCATCTTTAGAGAACTGGTTCCGTGGTACACTGCGAGGTCGGCGTGACGATCTAGTGCCATCCACCACCATCGACGAAGTCTTGAAGAAAAGGACGAGGAGCTGCCACTCGCTTCAACTGGTAATTCTCTACAGATTTGACCCGCTCTATTACATGTCTATGTGTTACTATTCTGACGAGCAACGAGGGCAATAAGGGAACCCGGAAAAGTTTTGTTCCGCACCGTACCCGGGGTCGTGGCGTCTCCGGTAGACATCGGGTATCCCAACAGTGGTATCAGAGCAGGCGGTCGTGATCAGAATCATAACGTGTTTAAATTGAAACGAGGCGCGCGGGAGACGATCGAAAAGCCGACATGGTTCGACAGTCGTTGGGCTACCGATGCGTCGTTTGCCAACCCACGGCCACCAACTTGTGCGGTACAGACCGACGATGAACCACGAACAGGATAGGGACCCGTGCGACGGCTGGATTCGGGCAGCCGCGCGATGCGCGCGGGCTGCGGGCGCCGTAACGACGGTACAGCCGCGGGATCAGGCTGCTTTGAGCAGGCCTGATCAGCCTCGAACCTTGGGTCTGACGCCAGCCATGGTGGCTTAGGTGCCATCCCCGGGCAGCGCCGCCGCCAGGTGCGGCGGCCCGGCTGAGATCGTCCGCGGGGTGCGGACTGCGATGGCGCCCACGGTGCGCGCTGCGCAAGACAGCCGCAGCGACTCCGGCTCGGCGGGAACGCTGCGGCAGTGATCTCTCCCGGCGAGGCAGTGACTCGGCACGAAGGGGCTGAGGCGACGAGGGAGTCGCGGCAGTATTCTACCGGCTGAACACGCGCACGTTGCGCGGCGTGGCGTCGCCGGCGGTGGCAGCACCGGCTCCAGCGGGACTCCACGCCGACGGCCTTCTCCGCCATGGCTCTCCGGCGTGTTTTGACGGCTGAGCGATTTGAGTCGCGGCAGCTATGTCAGGGATTCATGCTCAAAGCCTTAACTGGCCTTTTAATGGGCTTGGCCCGTTTAAGGCCCAATTTTCGTTTCTCTTTAAAATCATGTAATTGGCAACGTGCTCATTATGGATGTGACTTAAGGCGCACTTGCGGGTTTAGGAATTTGGTTTCCGGGTCATGTGTTAAGGGTCACGTCCCCCCGGGTTGTATTTGCTTTATACGGGTTGTTCGGGACTTATGATTCCCCCGTGTTGTAATTTACCATTTTATTAGATTAGACGAGGTCCCATTTGATGGAAGGCAACCCCCCGGCGGTGACAATGTGGTGGACGTTCAGTGACTTTGAGGCCGTTCGAGTGACGAAGGACGTGTGACGACTTCAAGACCCGTGCGACGACCCGTGCGACGACCCGAGGTCTTTTGAAGACGCGTGTAATAGGGATAGGCTAGAATTAACCCGCTTGTGTCAATTTACTACCTACATGCGTTGGTTTTTGAAATGATATGCATGTTTTATGTGATCTTATGTGAGATGGTTTATTCTCCCGTTTGACAAATACTAAGTGGGTAAAGGAATTGGATTCCTATCTTCTATCATGCTTGAGATGTCTAGCATTGGGGAGTTTTGCGATTTGTTCCGAGTAAGTTGGCGTCGTATATCCCGCCCCAGTGTTAGCGTCTCGGGTGCGTCTTGGACGCCGCTCGTCATTCCAGTCCGCCCCCACGAAGCGTATGGCAGCAAGGGGCGGTACTCTATGCGATTTGAGCATAAGTTGATAGGTCAGACTTAGGCAGTTAAACCCAATAAGCAGTGTTAGCCGTGAGGGTCAATGACTGAGACTAAAATATTTGAAACTCTTATTGGATAAGTTCACGTTCGACGTGACTTCGATAAGATTAGATGAGCCAAATATTGCGTTAAAGGCTGAGGCGCGTCTAGTCGAATCCGGGACATCAACTCCACTATGAAACTTTTAACGAGGTTTCTGAAACTCTTCTCGGGAGGATAGTTTTTTGAGAAAAATAGTGGGAGTCAAGCGAAATGATAAGTCCTTTCTTGCGCTTGATGAATGATAAGATAAACCTAATTAGATCTTTATTTTCTGCAGCTTTACATTTCTTTCTATTTACTGCGATGACGAACATAATTACTATGCTGCTTGAGAGAAACTGTTTGGTGGGACCAAACTACGTGAACTGGCTCCGTAACCTGAGGATAGTCCTAGGTATGGAGTCGCTGACTTATGTCCTCGATTCCCCCGTACCGCAAGTCCCAGGGACTGATGCGAGTGACGAAGACCGGACTGCGTAGCCAAATGGCAGATAGACGAGCCAAAGGTCAAGGGCTATATACTTCTTTCCATGAGCAATGAGTTACAGCGCACTCACTCGGAAATGGAAGTGGGCGCCATTTTGCTTCATTTGAAGGAGCGTTTTGGTGAACATTCCAGGAGTGCTCGCTATTCCTGACGGAGCAACTATTTCATTGTAAAATGGCTGAGGGTAGTGACGTCGGAGCGCACGTGCTCAAGATGATCGATTGGATCGAAAGACTCGAGGCACTGGGCTTTATCATGGATAACGAACTCCAGAACGATCTCATACTTCAGTCGCTCCCACCTTCCTTCAATTTGTTCATCGTGAACTTTAATCTGAACAAGGCCGGGATGACATTGACTGGGTTAATGAACCAGTTGTCGGCAGTGCAGACTCAGATGAAGAAGGTGAAAGGAAAGGAAGTTGTTCTTGTCGCGAATGCTAAGACTCGAGGGTCGAGTACAAAGAAAAAGTCGGACAAGCCCACTAAGCTCAAAGGACGATTTCAAAAGGCAAGGCCAAGAAGAATGTGTTCAAAGGCGCCAAGCCGACGGACAAGTGCCTTCACTGCAATGAGCTTGGCCATTGGAAGCGCAATTGCCCGAAGCTAGCCGCCTCAGGAGAACTTTACGTTTTGGAAATAAATTGTTCTATGACAGTAAATTCCGCTTCATGGATCTTAGACTCGGGAGCTAGTGCTCACATTTGTGTTTCGAACCAGGGTCTGGAACGAAGTAGGAAGCTGGCGGATCGAGAGATCATTATCCACATAGGAAGCAGACATAGTGTACTGGCGACCCACATTGGATCAAGAACTCTCGTTTTATCTACTAGACATAGTTTACTGCTTTCTGATTGTTTGGTTTTGCCCAAGGGGCTTAAGAATATTGTTTCTGTTCCCGTTTTGAGCGGAAACGGTTATGAGTTCCGTTTTAATAATAATATATGCAATATTTATTTTGGAAACAATTGCGTCGGAAGTGCAAGTTTACTGAATGGGTTGTATTACCTAAATATCGAAGATAAAATAAAAACTGTGAATATAGTCACCAACAAACGAAAATTGGAGTCGAACTCGAGATTGATGTGGCATCTTCGACTCGGTCACGCTGGAGCACAGAAGATTCATGAGTTGGAGAAAACCGACGTTATAAAGCCGCTTGGGTCTGATCCCTATCCAACTTGTGAATTTTGTATCCTTGGAAAGATGACCAAGTCGCCCTTCACAGGGACTTTTACGAGAGCCGCAGAACTTCTCGGTTTGATCCACACGATGTTTGCGGACCGTTCGGGGTAGCGGCTCGCGGTAACTTCCATTATTTCATTACCTTCACTGATGATCACTCTCGCTTTGGCAAGGTGTACCTCATGAAGAATAAGTCTGATACTTTTGAATGGTTAAAAGTGTACAAGGCTTTGGTGGAAAATCAGACTGGAAAGAGCATTAAAGCCGTTCGATTAGATCGAGGTGGTGAGTACATGAGCCTCGAGTTTGACGAGTTCTTGAAAGAGAATGGGATAATTTCACAGATGATACCGCCCGGAACACCGCAGTTGAACGGTGTGTCCGAACGCAGAAATCGAACTCTGTTGGATAAGGTCCGATCAATGCTAAGCTATACAGACCTGCCCGTATCATTGTGGGGTCATGCCCTGTTGACAGCGGCACACATTCTGAATAGATGTCCTACAAAGTGTGTCGATCGTATTCCGTATCAGATATGGACATGACGAAAACCGACCTTGAATCACATTAGAATTTGGGGCTGCCCCGCGTTTGTGAAAAAGCTCAAGGTGGATAAACTGGAATCGAAGGCTGTGAAAGGACATTTTGTCAGGTATCCTGAGGATTCCATGGGATACCAATTTTACTTCCACGACGATCAGAGAATCGTTGTAGCCTCAGGCTCACTTTCTCAAACAAGATTTCGTTCGAGAAGGTGGAGCGGGTCGCGAAGTGACTCTTGGAGAGTATTCAGAAGCGCATTCACAAACTCCAGTGTCGGGTGACACCGTAGAGCAGTCCGAGGCGCAACCTGACTTGCGCAGGTCGGGTAGAGTATCTCGCCAGCCTGAGAGATACGGGATGGTCCACATCGAGCACGAGGTTGCTGCGATGGAAGGGCACATCGGAGACGATCCCACTACCTATGACCAGGCAATCAGGGATAAGGAACATTGTAGCTTGATGTACGCGATGCTTTGCACGCGACCTGACTTGGCGTACGCTGTGAGCGTAGTAAGTCGGTTTCAGGCTGACCCTGGTAAGGAACATTGGACAGCAGTCAAGACTATCCTCAAGTACCTCGGACGGACTAAAGATATGATGCTGGTCTACGGTAATGGAGAATTGGAAGTGGAAGGGTATACGGATTCGTATTTCCAGTCTGACGTGGACGACCGAAAATCCACTTCAGGATTCGTCTTTATGCTCAACGGTGGAGCGATGTCTTGGAAAAGTTCCAAACAACGCATGGCATTGACAAGTGGGAGACTGTTAGGAATATGTCCTCGAATGCTATACGAGGATTAGATTGTATAGGGCATTAGCTTATTTATCATTCGACCTTTTACGTAATAAGATATTTTTATGTGTTTATTGAAAGGCGTTGTTCGTTTATTGGATATAAGAGTACTTTACTAAGCATCCGGTAAAGCAATAAATGAACAAATCCAAAGGTGTCGAGTTGAGTCAATGTTCTCGATGGGTATGAGAGAGGAAGGCACCAGTGGACTCTTAACCTCGAACATTAAAAGTCCGTAAGCCTTAGGCTCCAGTTGGGTGCTGGATAACCGATTACGGCTTATTTGTCGATGACCTATCGAGTGCCGATATCCCGCTTGGAAGCGGAGGTCATGACTTGTGATGCGAGTCGAATCAAGGGATTGAATCATTTCATGGACACTGACTCACGGGTCGTACGGTCGAACATGGCTTATTACTCAAGGAGTGTCAATGACCGACGCCAACACTATAACAGTCTACGTGAACCTTAGACCGAAAGGGGCTTTGACGGAGTTGACTTCGAAGTCTCGACTGTCACTGGTTCCCCTCGACCCGATTTGCTGTTGCATGGGTCAGCGGGCCAGATGCGGTCTTGATGACGATTTGTGATTGCCGGGCTTAGACCGACGAGTACGGATTCACAGTCTCACAAGTAATCGAGATAAGTGCCCTATGAGGACGGCGGCGAGAAATTACGAAATCCTTGGCCAAGGTATTGAACTAACTCATGCTAGACATGGAGGGTAGTTTGGTAATTTGCCTCGTCCCCGTTTTATCATAGAATCGAGTATAGTGAGTTTGACATAGACCACGGGTCTCACTCGATTGGGACACAGCCGAAGGGTTTATACGTAGTACTATAATCTATAGTAAGGTTCACGAATAAAGACTGGGTCGAAATTCGCACTCGAATCGGGTTACGGTTCGGTACTGTAGTACCCGAGTCCCGTAAGTAAGCCGGCCAATAAATAGGCATACATATTATTTGACTTACGTGACTGCATGAGACATGTTTTGTGATTTTTATATGTTTAAATGATTTCACGTTATATGCTAACATGACATATGTGAATTAGAAATTTGAAGAATTAATTTAATTTAGGTTAGTTATTGATTTTAGGGTTTCTAGTACATGACATGCTAACCTAGAAGATTTGATTTAGTATATTAGGTATTGATAAATCAACCTCAAAATATTTAAATTAATTAAACAACTCGATATCTTTACAATTTGCATCAAGGTTTCAAAACTTTTAAGAATCGAAACTCATGAAACCCGAACATTTAAAGCTCGAAGATTTATCGAGCTCGAAACCATTAGAATTCAATGCCTTAAAACTCAAAATCTTCATAAAGATTAAAGAATAATGAAAGGGAAGTTCGAGCCATTAGAGATCAAGATATTAGAATTATTAAATGGTTCGATTACTTAAGCATGAAGGGAAAACTATAAATAATATTATTACAATCGTTATTTCACTAAGTTAGGATAAGAACTAAGAAAAAGAAATACCCATGTCCTTGTATTATGCCACACGCAAACCCCAAATGAATAAGAAAGGAATTAAAATAATGATAAGATAAGGACAAGAATCGAATAAGATGTGGTGTCATTTGCTAATTCACACGTTAACTCTAGGAATAAAAGACAAAAACCCCAAATGCATTAACATTAACGCACGAGGACTTAGAAGCAGAAGAGGAACGAGAATACAGATTGCTTTAAAGCTAGGAGTGGTATGAATCTCTATCTGAACTTATATATTTAAATTCATGCTTAAACATGATAAGATCTTAGCAATTTAACCGTTGCATAATTTTAGGTTTTACTTAAAAGTAAGGTTCTAATTATTGATTTTTAGGGTTTTGATAAGGTTTATACAACCTTCAAACTGTTAAGGATCGAATTCAAAGTAGATTATTCTATAGGATGTTTTGAATAGTTATAAGATTTTTTTTCCAGATTATAAGTTTCGAGACTTTTAGATTGATAAGAACAATTTCGAGATTTAAAGGAACAAGATAGGAAATGTCGAGGAAAATATCGAGCCATGACGAGATTTTATTTTATATTTTATAGTGAATTTTATTTATGATATTGATTTGGAATCATATAAAATCTCGACATCTCATTTATAAGGCCGATGTACCTCTCGACATCCCGTATAAAAGCCTAATATACTCGACATCTTGGTTACAATATCAAAGCAGGTCTCGAAAGTTTGTATACTATGTTGAGAATATTATGAAAATGTCGAAGTCATGTTGTATCTTATGTCAAGAATTGTTCTACCACCAATCTCAAAGTCGTTGTTCATGATGTCGATAAACATGTCTCGAAATCTATGCATATACTAGGTTGTAATTTCGTTAAAATGTCGAGAACCTATATGTTTCTTTTTAACCAATCACGAGAGATTTATTTGATGAATTAGGTGACTTTAGGTAACAAAATAACATTTTTTGAATTAGTAGAAGTGAGAAAATGACACCTTAATACAAGCTTGACCAATGAAATCAAAACATGAAGCAAGTAACGTGTTTTGTAATCATGAAGTAAGGTGATAGGTGTCATAAAGAATAAATCACAAATTAGAGATAATATAATTAATTCCATGAGTCTATAGAAGACCAAAAGTGTAATAAACCGATTATGATAATAAAGGTATTTTCCAATTTAAGTCACAGTTTAAAAATTTAGGGTTTTGAAACTTATAAAATAATAATAATAATAATAATAAAATTAGGATTTTCTAAATTAAGTCATTTAGTGAAATATAACTAGACTAACAAACCCTAATTTTATATGTTTCTATATTTAGGGTTTGAAGGTTTACGACTTACAGTACGATAAATTTAGTAGCTACCAGGTAAGTGGAAGTCCCATTTACAACACATAACTATATGGGCATGAAAATTATGTGTTATATGTTCTATGATTTTATGTGACTTCCTACGTGAATTATTTGCGTTATATGACACGCATGATTTAATTACATGATATTATGGCATGACACGCATATTCATGACATGAGCATGTGCACGCACGTTAGAACAAAAGGCATGATATGATAGCGTGCATAATATACGATCGCCTGAGAGCGATAAAGATTCGCCGATATGGGCGTCTGATGTCCACTCACAGTTGAGTCACGGCTCTTCTATGCTACCATGGTGACGTCGTATGGCGTTACCGTTATGACATGACATGTACAAAAGACATGATTTTAGGGCTAATGCCCTCATGGCGGGTGCGAGCTGAGGGAGTAAGCGACACCGAGGGTACCTCTGGTGTCGACTACCTCAGATTAGGCTACCAGTGTGAAGCGTCCGCGTGGCGTATGAAACCACCTTGGGACAGAAAAGGCGCCCTAGGGTTAGCCTACCTTGAGTGGGTATTGCCACTTATATTCATTTATCCCTAGTGGATTCGAGCTCTATGATGGTGCATAGCAAGATAGCCGAGGGCCCTCTATGACAAGACAATACAAGGAAAAATATGAGGTCTAGGGAGCATTGGCGCGGATGCCTTTGCGAATTTAGGGCACGTGCATGGCATGCATGGCTTTCACTTACTGAGCTTTATAAGCTCATTCCACGTATTTATGTGTTGTAGGTTCACGGGATCACGGTACGTGATCTTTACGAAGGCGAGGCCAAATTTTGAAGCTTCCGGAGGACTTTTGAGGTGGCAGTGTGTACATGGATGCGACCTGAGTGGCGGGCCGATAGGTTATTTTGAACACGCATGCGCACTCTACCTTGTATATATGTCCTAGGAATATTTTGTATTGTATAGAAGGGTTTCCTTATATAAAAGGAAAAATTTTGTACGAATTTTCGTATATAGATTTTATTTATATCACATGCAGTCACATAAATTAGTAGTAAGAATGGGCGGTAGGAGTCAGGGGCGCCGCAGGTGGTATCAGAGCTTTCGGTTACAAGTTCTGTAGACTGTCCATGTACACACACTCAAAAGCACTGAAGCGGCCTTGCTAGTAAGTTTTATGTTTCTATGAATGTTGTATGTGCGTAATTTATTGGCCATAGGGACTACTAGTGTATCAGGACAAGAATGGGTACAACGAGAAGTGAGGGTAGCAGGAGTGTGAGTAAAGGTAAAGAGGCCGAAACACCAACCGATAATCGCGACACGGCGATTATTCAGCTGACGGAACTAGTCCGCCAACAGTCTACCCAAATACAAGAATTAATTCAACAACGCAACACGGGCGGACAATCAAGTGGTGGACTTTCTCAAGCAGAGAGGGTTGAAATAGTGGGGGAAAGATTCCAGAAACTCAATCCACCGACTTTTGAAGATGCGGTCGACCCTACTGCGGCCGAGGACTGGCTCCGAACACTGGAAAGTATGTTCCAGTATAGTAGGATTCCAGAAGATGTAAAGGTCTTATGTGCTGCCTTCCTGCTGAGGGGAAGTGCAGGCCACTGGTGGGATACTATTCTCGCCTTTGAAGACCCTATCACGATGACGTGGGACCGATTCAAGGAGCTCTTTAGGAGCAAATATTTCACTACCCCGGTCCGAGCCCAAAGGATGAATGAATTCATCAAATTACGCCAGGGCCCGATGACTGTAGCAGAGTATATAAGAAAGTTTGAGCAACTGTCCCGATCTATAGCTCACATGGTGAGCACAGATGCATTGAAGGTAGAGCGTTTCTTGGAAGGCCTGAAGCCTGAACTATATAGAGACGTGAACATGGCCGGATCCCAAGGAGTTACTTATGCTCAGGTGGCGGAACGCACATTAATGGCGGAGCAAGCTGAACTTCGAATCATGCGAGCCCATGAAGCGAAGAGAAAGTTTATTCAAGGGCCGAAATGGAGTGGAGGTAACCCGAAGAAACCCTTTAACCCTAAGAATGCAAGACCTAATTTCCAGAACCGACCTGGACCTCCCCAACCATTTAGTCCTAATCAGGGAAGACCTCCAATGAGCATACCCCCATGTCCTCGGTGCACACGTCGACACCTGGGAGTGTGCTATTCTCAGAATGCAGTCTGCTATAAATGTGGCAAGACAGGCCACTTTTCCAAGGCATGCACGGAGACTATTTCTGGAAGTCAAGCACCTGTTCAAACCAGGCCACCTACGGTACCTGCTAGAGTCTACACGTTGACTTCTGAAGAGGCGGAGAACAACCCGTCTGTGGTGGCAGGTACTCTCCTAATCCATTCAACCCCGACATGCATATTAGTTGATTCAGGAGCCACGGATTCATTTGCATCTACTAACTACGTGGCGAGACTCGGGGTTATGCCTAATTTAGTTAGCTACAAATACAACGTTACTATTCCTCACGGAACCTCTACGAGAATCAACCAAATCATACGAGATAGCCCCGTACTAGTGAACGATAGGACTTTACCCGTTGACCTGATAGTCATTCCAATGAACGGTTATGAAGTAATCCTTGGAATGGACTGGCTATCAAAATACGGAGCAGTTATTGACTGTAACCGTAAGCAAGTAACCTTTAACCTAGAAGACACCGAACCATTCACGTTCACGGGAACTAGCAAGAGTAATAAGATTCTAAAGATTTCGGCAATGAATGCCCATCGTTTGCGCAAGACAGAATGCGAAGCTTATCTAATATTTGCGGTAACATCCGAAGAACGGTTACCCCCGAAGTTAGAAGAAGTCCCAATAGTACAAGACTTTCCCGATGTATTCCCTGAAGACTTACCTGGACTTCCGCCGGATCGTGAAATTCAATTCACGATTGACCTAGTGCCAGGAGCTGCACCGATTTCTCAGGCACCATATCGACTCGCTCCAGCTGAATTGAAGGAATTAAGGGAGCAACTGGACGAACTGTTGCAGAAAGGGTTTATTCAGCCGAGCTTCTCACCATGGGGAGCACCTGTTTTGTTCGTTAAGAAGAAAGATGGATCGATGCGACTCTGCATCGATTATAGGGAGCTAAACAAGATTACGATCAAGAATAAGTAACCACTCCCTCGAATTGATGACTTATTCGATCAATTGCAAGGCGCAACTGTCTTTTCGAAGATAGACCTGAGGTCGGGATATCACCAACTGAAGATTCGAGAAGAACATGTTCCGAAGACAGCTTTCAGTACCCACTACGGGCACTATGAATTCCTAGTCATGCCTTTCGGGCTGACTAACGCGCCAGCAGCATTCATGGACTTGATGAACCGGGTATTCAAACCCTTCTTGGATAAGTGTGTCATCGTATTCATTGATGACATTCTCATCTATTCAAAGACCAGGGAGGAGCATGAACAACACTTGAAGATCATACTGGGAATATTACGAGAAAAGCAGCTGTATGCGAAATTCAAGAAATGCGAGTTCTGGCTCGATCAAGTCGCATTTCTTGGACACGTTATTTCAGGAGCTGGAATTTCTGTCGACCCCAGCAAGATCGAGGCTATTAACAACTGGCCTCAACCGACGAACGTGACAGAAATACGGAGTTTTCTTGGACTAGCCGGATATTATCGGAAGTTCATCAAGGATTTCACCAAAATTGCATCAACCCTGACGAAGCTAACGAAGAAGAATACTCCATTTCAATGGGATGAAGCTTGCGAGCAGAGCTTTCAAGAACTTAAGAGACGACTCACTACGGCTCCAGTGCTAACTATCCCTACAGGCACTGGAGGATTTTCTGTTTATAGTGATGCATCTAAGAACGGACTCGGATGTGTTTTAATGCAAAACGGAAACGTAGTTGCATATGCTTCCCGACAGCTAAAGGATTATGAGAAGAATTATCCGACTCACGACCTAGAGCTTGCCGCTGTAGTCTTTGCTCTCAAGATCTGGAGGCATTACTTATACGGCGAGCGATGCGAGATTTCCACGGATCACAAGAGTCTCAAATACTTCTTCACTCAGAAGGAGTTAAATATGAGACAACGACGATGGCTCGAGTTGGTCAAAGATTATGACTGCGTGATTAGCTACCATCCGGGGAAAGCAAATGTAGTGGCTGATGCACTAAGCCGCAAAACTGTAAACACGGAGTTACAGAGGCTCGAAGTAGAAGTGATACAAATGGGCGAGATTGAAACAAGATTAGCGGCACTAACACTTCGACCTACGTTGACGGAGCAAATTGCGAAGGCCCAGGAGAATGACGAATGATATCTGAAAATCAAAGAAGCACCAATAGAACAAAGATCAGCAGACTTCACCATACGAGATGACGGGAGCTTATATTATAGAAAACGTCTATATGTTCCTAACGACGCCGAACTCCGAAAGATAGTCATGACAGAAGCCCACACTACCGTATACTCTATTCACCCAGGAGCGACGAAAATGTGTAGGGATCTACGAGCCAATTATTGGTGGCCAGGGATGAAAAGAGAAATCGCAACCTTTGTAAGCCAATGCCTAACATGTCAGCAAATTAAGGCAGAGCATCAACGACCGACAGGAACCTTACAATCCCTGCCAGTACCTGAATGGAAGTGGGACCACATTACCATGGACTTCGTTGTTGGCTTGCCTAAGACTGTCAAAGGCCACGACGCTATATGGGTCATCTTTGATCGACTGACCAAGTCCGCTCACTTTCTGCATATCAGCTCAACATTCTCGATGGAAAGATATGCAGAATTATATATTCAAGAAATAGTACGACTTCACGGGGTTCCAATTTCATTCGTTTCCGATCGTGATTCAAGATTCTTATCCAAGTTCTGGATGAGTTTACAAAAGGCCATGGGAACCAAGTTATCCTTTAGTACTGCCTACCATCCTCAGACAGACGGGCAATCTGAACGAACAATCCAGACATTAGAAGACATGCTAAGAGCCTGTATACTCGATTTTAAAGGAAATTGGAGCCGATATCTTCCTTTGATTGAATTCTCATAGAACAACAGCTTCCACGCAACAATCGGAATGGCTCCATATGAAGCGCTATACGGACGTAAATGTAGATCTCCAATCCATTGGGACGAGGTCGGAGAACGAGCAATACTAGGTCCTGATCTAGTAAAGGAAATGACAGATGTCATTGCTCAAATACGAGAAAGAATGAAAACGGCCCAGAGTAGGCAGAAAAGCTACGCAGACCAAAAACGTAGACCACTGGAATTCCAAGTAGATGACTTTGTATTCTTGAAGGTGTCCCCGATGAAAGGTGTTAAGCGATTTAGGAAAAAGGGCAAGCTAAGCCCGAGATATATAGGACCGTTCCGAATCCTCAGAAAAGTTGGCGAAGTTGCATACCAACTCGAATTACCAGCCTCACTAGCTCAAGTACATGATATCTTTCATGTATCGACGCTACAAAAATATATCGCAGATCCAAGCCATGTATTGAACACTGATAGTTTTCATCAACAACTCAAACCAGATTTGAGCTACAAGGAGAAGCCAGTGGGAATCCTTATGTACGATATGAAACGATTACGGAATAAAGAAATTCCGTTAGTCAAAGTACTATGGCAGAATCAGTCCACCGAGGAAGCTACGTGGGAACGGGAAGACGATATGAGAAACCACTACCCTGAGTTGTTTCTCCCTACCTGATTTCGGGGGCGAACTCCCTTTTAAGGGGGGAGGATGTAGTACCCGAGTCCCGTAAGTAAGCCGGCCAATAAATAGGCATACATATTATTTGACTTACGTGACTGCATGAGACATGTTTTGTGATTTTTATATGTTTAAATGATTTCACATTATATGCTAACATGACATATGTGAATTAGAAATTAAGAATTAATTTAATTTAGGTTAGTTATTGATTTTAGGGTTTCTAGTACATGACATGCTAACCTAGAAGATTTGATTTAGTATATTAGGTATTGATTAATCAACCTCATAATATTTAAATTAATTAAACAACTCGATATGTTTACAATTTGCATCAAGGTTTCGAAACTTTTAAGAATCGAAACTCATTAAACCCGAACATTTAAAGCTCGAAGAATTATCGAGCTCGAAACCATTAGAATTCAATGCCTTAAAACTCGAAATCTTCATAAAGATTAAAGAATAATGAAAGGGAAGTTCGAGCCATTAGAGATCAAAATATTAGAATTATTAAATGGTTCGATTACTTAAGCTTGAAGGGAAAACTATAAATAATATTATTACAATCGTTATTTCACTAAGTTAGGATAAGAACTAAGAAAAAGAAATACCCATGTCCTTGTATTATGCCACACGCAAACCCCAAATGAATAAGAAAGGAAAATTAACATAATGATAAGATAAGGACAAGAATCGAATAAGATGTGGTGTCATTTGCTAATTCACACGTTAACTCTAGGAATAAAAGACAAAAACCCCGAATGCATTAACATTAACTCACGAGGACTTAGAAGCAGAAGAGGAACGAGAATACAGATTGCTTTAAAGCTAGGAGTGGTATGAATCTCTATCTGAACTTATATATTTAAATTCATGCTTAAACATGATAAGATCTTAGCAATTTAACCGTTGCATAATTTTAGGTTTTACTTAAAAGTAAGGTTCTAGTTATTGATTTTTAGGGTTTTGATAAGGTTTATACAACATTCAAACTGTTAAGGATCGAATTCAAAGTAGATTATTCTATAGGATGTTTTGAATAGTTATAAGATTTTTTTCCAGATTATAAGTTTCGAGACTTTTAGATTGATAAGAACAATGTCGAGATTTAAAGGAACAAGATAGGAAATGTCGAGGAAAATATTGAGCCATGACGAGATTTTATTTTATATTTTATAGTGAATTTTATTTATGATATTGATTTGGAATCATATGAAATGTCGACATCTCATTTATAAGGCCGATGTACCTCTCGACATCCCGTAAGCCTAATATACTCGACATCTTGGTTACAATATCAAAGCGGGTCTCGAAAGTTTATATACTATGTTGAGAATATTATGAAAATGTCGAAGTCATGTGGTATCTTATGTCAAGAATTGTTCCACCGCCAATCTCAAAGTCGTTGTTCATGATGTCGATAAACATGTCTCGAAATCTATGCATATATATATACTAGGTTGTAATTTCGTTAAAATGTCGAGAACCTATATGTTTCTTTTTAACCAATCACGAGAGATTTATTTGATGAATTAGGTGACTTTAGGTAATAAAATAACATTTTATGAATTAGTAGAAGTGAGAAAATGACACCTTAATACAAGCTTGACCAATGAACTCAAAACATGAAGCAAGTGACGTGTTTTGTAATCATGAAGTAAGGTGATAGGTGTCATAAAGAATAAATCACAAATTAGAGATAATATAATTAATTCCATGAGTCTAGAGAAGACCAAAGGTGTAATAAAACGATTATGATAATAAAGGTATTTTCCAATTTAAGTCACAGTTTAAAAATTTAGGGTTTTGAAACTTATAAAATAATAACAATAATAATAAAATTAGGGTTTTCTAAATTAAGTCATTTAGTGAAATTATAACTAGACTAACAAACCCTAATTTTATATGTTTCTATATTTAGGGTTTGAAGGTTTACGACTTACAGTACGATAAATTTTAGCTAAGGATACCAGGTAAGTGGAAGTCCCATTTACAACACATAACTATATGGGCATGAAAATTATATGTTATATGTTCTATGATTTTATGTGACTTCCTACGTGAATTATTTGCGTTATATGACACGCATGATTTAATTACATGATATTATGGCATGACACGCATATTCATGACATGAGCATGTGCACGCACGTTAGAACGAAGGCATGATATGATAGCGTGCATAATACACGATCGCCTGAGAGCGATAAAGATTCGCCGATATGGGCGTCTGATGTCGACTAACAGTTGAGTCACGGCTCTTCTATGCTACCATGGTGACGTCGTATGGCGCTATCGTTATGACATGACATGTACAAGGCAAGTCATGATTTTAGGGCTAATGCCCTCATGGCGGGTCGTGAAACCTAGAGGGTGCGAGCTGAGGGAGTAAGCGACATCGAGGGTACCTCTGGTGTCGACTACCTCAGATTAGGCTACCAGTGTGAAGCGTCCGCGTGGCGTATGAAACCACCTTGGGACAGAAAAGGCGCCCTAGGGTTAGCCTCTTGAGTGGGTATTGCCACTTATATTTATTTATCCCTAGTGGATTCGAGCTCTATGATGGTGCATAGCAAGATAGCCGAGTGCCCTCTATGACAAGACAAGACAAGGAAAAATATGAGGTCTAGGGAGCATTGGCGCGGATGCCTTTGCGAATTTAGGGCACGTGCATGGCATGCATGGCTTTCACTTACTGCGCTTTATAAGCTCATTCCACGTATTTATGTGTTGTAGGTTCACGGGATCATGGTACGTGATCTTTACGAAGGCGAGGCCAAATTTTGAAGCTTCCGGAGGACTTTTGAGGTGGCAGTGTGTACATGGATGCGACCTGAGTGGCGGGTCGATAGGTTATTTTGAACACGCATGCGCACTCTACCTTGTATATATGTCCTAGGAATATTTTGTATTGTATAGAAGGGTTTTCTTATATAAAAGGAAAAATTTGGTACGAATTTTCGTATGTAGATTATTTATATCACATGCAGTCACATAAATTAGTAGTAAGAATGGGCGGTAGGAGTCAAGGGCGCCGCAGGTACTGTGGAATTGGCTAGGTAACTGCCGAACTCTTTGATTTCTCCCTTGCCGATTGAGTCGAACCTAGAGAGTCGGGCTTAAAAAGGACCATCAAGTGTACTGATAAGGAGAGAAAGTGTTTTAGGCCTTAACGGGCCTTGGTCCATTGGGCCGCGCCTTAATGGGCCTCAAGCCGTTTAATGGACCGAAGTCGGACTTCGTATGAAAACTAACTTTGAGACTTGGGCTTGCCAAGTGCTTAAAGGCTTGAGGGTAAAATTGGAATTTGACCATAAGCTGATTTTCGAATTATGCCTTGGGAATTAATTTCAAAAATTAAAATATAAATATGGAAATAATGTATTTGGAATATTATTTATTAAGGTGAAAATTTCGAAATTAATCTTGGATTGAGTTTCGAATTTTATGCCATATTTAATATACTTTGTTTGAGTTAGTATTTAAGTTAGTTGTCTAATAATGGTTAGTATCCTTATGTGAATTTTGAATTAAATAAGGGAGAGAAAGATATGGCAAAAATCTCTCCACTTAAGGAGTAATATCGAAAACCATATCTTTGAGATATCCTAGGGATTTTCGAATATACCATAGTATAAATAGGGCAGCCCTATTTCATAATTTGGAGTAAAAATTTCGTCCATAACAAAGGCAAAAAACACACACCGAACAAAAACACTCTTCTCTCACGCGACGGTTCGGTTCTCTCTAGCCATCTTTAGAGAAATGATTCCGTGGTACACTGCGAGGTTGGCGTGACGATGTAGTGCCATCCACCACCATCGACGAAGTCTTGAGAAAAGGACGAGGAGCTGCCACTCGCTTCAACTGGTAATTCTCTACGGGACCCGCCCTATTACATGTCTATGTGTTACTATTCTGATCGAGCAACGAGGGCAATAAGGGAACCCGGAAATTTTTGTTCCGCACCGTACCCGGGGACGCGGCGTCTCCGATAGACATCGGTATCTCAACAGAAACAAGTATCACATCTGCTCTCACACACTCACAGGATCCCTGCATTTATGTGATAAAGTTGATGGCACATAGGAAGTACTACATATATGGCCTAATGGGATATCAAGAGGCGCCGGATAATTTTTTTTCTTTATCTTGGGTTATGTATTAAACTAAACGGACCTAACTATTTGAAGTCATCCCAAACTCAGATTGTTGAGAATACTTATGATGATCGTAAAGATCAACACAAGTAGTAATAATAATCGCCAATCAATGTCAAATAATTAACGAAGATCAAAAGCACAACTGCCCAACCTAAGCAATTACATTTAGCATGGAATGAGACATAAAGCTAGTTAGGTGTATGTCGCTTTTATTATCATTATTTCATCCTTTGCCCTTGAGCTTGTAAGTAAAGGGCCACCCAAACAATAACAATGGGAACTCATAAAATGACAAAACAATTAAAAGAGTTGAGAAAATTAGATTTCATTAGTCGAAGTCATATCTGTACCTATTGGGCCGCCATATTATATTTGATTGGGCCTTGATCAAAAATCAAGCGTACGCAGTCAACGGTCAAACCTAACAATCTTCGCTTTTGGCACAGTAAACCGACATAGGTCTGAACTCCTTTGTCGGGATTGCAGCCCACAAAACCTTTTCGCTATTTTCTTGACAACTTTCCCTTTTCCTTCCTTCATCAGATATCTCTCTGTGCAAGAATCTAATCTCAACCCTCGAATTAATATATAGAAAGAAAATAATAACGAAAAGGAAAAAAAATATCTTTGAAAGTATTATTGTTTCCATGTGCTGTTTCTGCTCCTAACACAGCTGTGTTTAAATTCTGACAATTGCTGACAACCGCCTTCATCTCTCCCTATATGTACAAACCCTTTAAACTATTACTGCCCTTTCCTTATCTCACATACGGTAATAACATAAAAGCAACAGCATTAAATAACTCACATCTCATCTCATATCCCTTCTCTTCGAATAATTTTCGAAGATTGGACGAAAGAAAGAAGCAGCAATGAAAGGAGGAGCCCAGAAAGACATGGCGAAAGTTCAGGTTTTTTTTCTAGCTCATCCCTTTTTCCTTACAGCACCTCTTGTGATAGTTCCTTAAAGCTTGTCCTCTCAGATCTACTCATATTGATATGCAGACTTGTGTTTTAAGAGTAAGCATTCACTGCGAAGGATGTAAACATAAGGTTAAGAAGCTTCTTCAGAAGGTTAAAGGTATGATGCTGCTGCTCCTTGCTTGCTTGCTCGCTTTGCTTTTAGACATCCTCTGTGTCCGTGCCCTGAACTATTTCTTTTCTATATTTCCTTTCTTAAAAAAAGGAGTTGAGAAGGTTAGTGTAGACTCAGAGCAAGGAAAGGTGACCGTTTTCGGAGACGTTGATCCACAGATTCTTGTCAGCAAGCTCGAAAAATCAGGCAAGAACGCCGAGCTGTTGGGCCCACACGGCAAAGCTCCGCCGCCCTTCAATTTCAAAGCTCAGAAAAACGGCAAGGATTCGCTCCTCATAAAACCTGGGATTCAAGCCCATCATTTGAACGCTGAGGAAGGGCCTAAAATCTAAACTTTTTCGGACAAAAGGACGATAAGAAATCTGTCAAGTTCAAGTTGCCCGAAGAAGACTTCGACGGAGATGATTTTGGCAGCGACGAAGAAGATGATTTTGGCAGCGAAAGCTCAGATTACGGCGCTGCTTCTCCTCCTCCTCCTCATCCTAAGAAGCCCACGAAATCTGCTTCAGCTCATCACTTCGACCATTCTTCGAAGAAAGGCATCACCAAGAAAAAGGGGGGCAGTGGTAGTATCGATAAGCTCATCAAAGCCATGCTGGGAAAATCCATTGGCAAGGGAGATTCAGACAAGAAAGACGAGGACACGAAGAAGAAGAAGAACAGCGATGCTAAGATGGGAAAGGGAAAGAAAGGCCATTCTGCGATAGAAATCGACGCCATAAAGGGCGGGAAAATCAAAATCCCCACGTCCTCAGACATTGCCAAGATCAAGAAGAAGGGTTCGAACTTCAACGGCTTCGGACAAGATCACGGGATCCCAAGAACTTGGATTTCCAACCTGGGAATTCCCAAGGCATGATGATGCCCTCGTACGGTAGTAAGGGGGGCCCACCCCCGCCGCCGCATAATCAGTTCCCAGGATTCGATATGGGAGGAAATAATAATCCTTACAGCAGCAATCCTCAGTACGCTCAACAGCAGCAGCAGCAGATGATGATGATGATGATGATGAATCAGCAGAGGATGAATCAGAATAATGGGTATGGAGGCCATCCTCCTCCTCATCATCCCATGATGATGGGCGGCTACGGTGGTCTGCCGCCGCAGCAGACGTTGGCTCCCGCGGACGATAGGTATACTCATATGTTCAACGATGAGAACACTGGCAGTTGCAGTGTCATGTAGGGGATGTGTATCGTTTTGTGTCTTCTTAATGTTTTGCTTTAGTTTGCTTCTTTATTGTACTGTTCGTGTAATATTTAGCTTTTATTAGTCTTAGTTTAACCACGAAGGGTATGTTTTGGTGATCATTTAGTTACTTTTTGCTCAAAACTTCCATGAACTTCTCGAAGTTGTTTTTAAGCTGCTGTTTCTCGTCTCTGATTGGAGGAAAATGTTAGCTGTTGTGAGAATATTGTGTTTCTTTGGACTGTTGAAAGAAGGAAAGGCTAAATTAATTTGCTAACTGAGTTATGAAGATTTGTATGTTTTCTTTTCAAAGATTATTGAAATTTTAGGAAGAGATCTCTTTAGATTGTTTTGATGGTTCAAACTTCAAATGAAGGAAGAGACTCTTGTATCGTAAAAATAAGAAATTTAGTAAAAACTATGGACTTCCACTGCAAATTCGTAGCACAGACACAGAGATTGCTGAATTTTTTATATCGAAAAACTAAGAAATTTAATCAGTTATTGGGGACAAAAAAATACAAGCTTTTTTAGTTCCCCGAAAAGTCTACCTATTACTAGCACCGGGCACACTTCGTGTGTGTGCAACAATAAGTTAACCAAAGTTAATTCAACGTAAGTTTAATAAATAACATATTTTCTCACTTTATCTAAGCTCAAATTTGGTGTAATTGATAAATCAAATTGGATAAAAAAAAAAGTGGCATTTTTTTAAGAGGTGTTGAGCATTAATAAAATAGAATATATATTTTAAGGTAGGTGGAGGGCCCCAAATCACTTACCTATTGATCGCGAATAATTTTTACAAATTAATTGTTTCAAAAATGAATTTGTTTTTTTCAAATTGACGATCTTTAACTTGTAACCCATGTTTAATTGTTTCTAACAAATATTAATCTAGAAAATGTATGTTTGGTAGAAATTGATAGACCAAATTCATACACAATAAAGCAGTTTATAACAAGACTTAAGCTTTATTAAAAGGGCTTATTAGTTTCAGGCCTATTAACAAGTTTCAGTAGAAATGAGGCCCTAAATATATTTTACATAGGGCGAAGGACCCAAATAATATTTATTTTAGGGATAAGGACATCCAACTGAAAAGACTTCTTTACCCTTTTAAATAGGGAGAAGGACCCAACTAATATTTTATGGTAACTATACCACTTTACTCCTTTCTAGTACCGCATGTTCTAAAATCAATACCAAATGAGAAGTAATATCTCGTTAGTTTGGTTACCGATCCATATGGTAATTATACCAGTTTACTCCTCTCTGGTACCGCATCTAAAAGTAATACCAAGTGAGAATAAGTCATTTCTCGTACCAATTTGATTAACAATTCATATGATAATTATACTACTTTACTCCTTTCTAGTACCGCATCTTCTAAAATTAATACCAATGAGAATAAGTAATATCTCGTACCTGTTTTGATTAATACTTCTTACCACTTTACGCCTTTCTGGTACCGAATATTTTGAAATAAATACCACATGAGAATAAGTAATATCTCGTACCATTTTGGTTAACAATTCATATGGTAATTATACCACTTTACTCCTTTTTAGTATTTCATCTTCTAAAATTAACACCAAATGAGAAAGTAATATCTCGTACCAGTTTGATTAACGATTCATATGGCACTTATACCACTTTACTTATCGCTAGTACCGTACCTTCTAAAAGTAATACCAAATGGAATAAGTAATTTCTCGTACCAGTTTGGTTGACGATTCATATGGTAACTATACCACTTTACTCCTTTTTAGTACCGCATCTTCTAAAATTACCAAATGAGAAGTAATATCGCGTACCAGTTTTGGTTAACACTTCTATGGTAATTATATCACTTTACGCCTTTTTAGTACCGTATCTTTTGAAATAAATACCACATGAGAATAAGTAATATCTCGTACCAGTTCGGCTAACAATTCATATGGTAATTATACCACTTTACTCCTTTGTAGTATCTCATCTTCTAAAATTACCAAATGAGAATAAGTGATATCTCGTACCAGTTTGGTTAACGCTCATATGGTAATTATACCACTTCACTCCTCTCTAGTACCGCGTCTTCTAACATTAATACCAAAAATGAGAATAAGTAATATCTCATACCAGTTTGGTCAATGCTTCATATCTTACTCCTTTCTAGTACCGCGTCTTCTAAAATTAATACCAAATGAGAATAAGTAATATCTCGTACCAGTTTGATTAATGCTCCTTATGGTAATTATACCACTTTACGCCTTTCTGGTACCGAATCTTTTGAAACAAATACCTCTTTATATAGCACCTACAAAGGCATTTTCGTCCATCATATTTAAAGTCCTTTTACTTTCAATTTTAAGCAGAGTGTGTCCTTAAAACTATATTTTATATGAATAGTTACTTAACTCAGACAGAAAAAATATGCTTGGGCCTTAAATAGAAGGGTTAATTCCTTATCAGTCCCTTTCAACATTTCAACTTCCTTTTAACTACCCCTCGAATTATTTCTTCCTTATAAGTACCCATTTGAAAATTTATTCCTGTTTAATACCTAAAAAGCTCTTTTCAGTATTAAATGAACGAAAATACCCCTGTCTCACATTAAAAAAAAAAGCTGAATACTTATTTTCACATGAATTATACCAAAACATATTCGTTATACCAACAAAATTGGACATTGTACTAGAAATGTTGAAATTATACCATCTATTTTCGTTATTATACCAGTAAATAGTGTCATTATAATTTACAGCGAAATTGGACGTAATTATACCAACTGATTTTGCAATTATATCACAAATTGTAGAAATTATACCATCTGTTGTCGTAATTATACCAACAGAATTGTACACTATATCAATTGGTATAATAATGATAACAGTTGGTATAATTGGAATAACATTTGGTATAATAATCAAAACAGTTGGTATGATGTCCAATTTAAATAGGGTTATTATATTTTACAGCGAAATTGGATGTTATACCAACTGATTTTGCTATTATACCAAAAATTGTAGAAATTATACCATATGTGTTGGTTATTGTACCAGTAAATAACGTTATTCGAATTTTATATAGTGAAATTGGACGTTTTACCAACTGATTTTGAATTATACCAGAAACTGTAGAAATTATACCAACTGTTGTCGTAATTATACCAACAGCAGTTGGTATAATTAGAATAACAGTTGGTATAATAATCAAAACAGTTGGTATGATGTCCAATTTAATTTCATAAAAGGATATTTTCGTCCGTGTACTGTTTTTGGGGTATTAAACTCACAAGTTTTTCGCAGATGGATACTGAGAAGGAAGAATTTGTGTCATCGATACTAATAAGGAACTTCAAATTTGAAAAGTATTGATATGGAATTTACCCTAAATATAAAGCGCCTTTGATAAAATAGAATAGGTTAATTCATTGGTCAAAATTGACCGGCCCAATAGTATATTAGATTAGAAATGTCGGTTGTCTAGAATTGTGACACGTGTCCCTTAATTTTTTGGTTATATATTTTTAAATAAATTAAAGGAATTCGACCACGTTCGTAGAACTGATTTATCAGTCAAAGGAAACCAACCCAAATACACAGTACGCATGACCATGGGCTATTTTAAAAAAGAGGATTACTTTTGATTTCTTTTAAAAAAAGAGGAACCAACTCAAATCAATTTAAAAAAGAGAACCGTTCTAATTACCTTAATTAACTAAACCCTTAATACCTAAATAATTAAAAAAAAGAAATATATATATAAAATAACGCACCCACCATTAACGCACCCCAAGCAAACCAACCGAGATTTTGACGGAAAAACGAGCTGAAGCATCCGACGAATCGAAACCCCCAAGCTCGAAGACTCCCAATTTCGTTCTTGAACGCATATACAGTAAGTTTCGTTCGTGTTAACGCCGGTTTTTAGTATACATTATCGGGACATTGTAATTTCCGTTCATGTTGATGACATTTACATTTCGAGCATCGGGTATTAGATTTTCGAAGGTTTGGGTAGTTATGGATAGCATTTTAAACTTAGATCTGTGCGAATTTGCAGAAAATTTTCGTTTTGCGGTTATTCGAGTATGTTATTCGAGTTTATTTAGACTCGTAAACGTCACTCGAATAAATTATTCTATATCATAATACTCGAAACATTATTCGACTTAAGCGTAAACTCGAATAATACTAGAATGCCTTACTCGAATAATTATGTTTCCGAATATTTTATTTATTCGAATAACTCGTTTGCAATAAAAGTTGATTTATTCCTTTATTTCTTCGATAACAACTTATCGAGTGTCTTCAAAATCTTAATACTCGAAGTCCTTATTCGAGTTCTTTTACAACTCGAATTATATACTCTAAGCATGTACGTACCGCACTCTCCGCTGTTCGAGAAATAGAACAATTTCAGGTTTAAGAAAATAAGAAAATAAGAAAGTGAGAAAATAAGAAAATTACCTGAGGACTTGTTGAGGGAAATTGGGGCACCGCACCCAAGCAAACTTCTCCACGGAATCTTGCTCCACGCCGACGTGTTGAAGCATCAGCGGTATCACTTCGGCCAAAGGATCGAGGAACGGCTTCATGAACCTCAAGTCCGAATCGCTTGAGCGGTCGGAATCCAAAACGAGGATGTTCCTCTCCCTTGAACCGAGCGACGAGGAGCACCCAATGCGCGTTAAATGCCAATGGGATGACGGCCACATCCGCTTGGCTCCAGTGAAGTGACGGCTTGCCGCCGTATATCGCATTGAACTCTCCCGTGGCGAATAGCTCGAACGAGGACACGTTCCACGGTCGCGGTTTGGCGGACTCCATCTTGACTGCTTGTGCGAAGTTGGTGTTCACGTACGCAATTCGCTCCGCATGCACGCAGTTTTCTTGCATCGCCGTGAACCCGCAGAATGCCTCGTTGACGTGCTGCAATAATAGCATATAATGTTATTAAACGAAATAATTAGAACATATTTAGCAAAAAACACACATACCTCATCGGAAAGCCACACTTTCGCTGTGGACAGGTCGGCAAAGAATTTCTTGTCGTACGCTTGGAGCATTCCTTGCCGCTCCTCCTTTGCGCCCATTCTTGCCACCTCCGCCGCGACGGCATCCCAACTCTTCACCCTCTCGCCGATGATCTGCTCTATGTTCGCGCGGCGTTGTATTGCAACGCGAGGGGTCGAATCGGGCGTCGGCGTATACGGACTCGAAAGCAACCTCGACTTTTCTTCGCACGTTCCGTCCGTGGCCGCCTCTCCCTCCGCTTCCGCCGCCTTCTTTGCCTTCGCCGCCGCCGCGGTCCTCTCCGCCGCCGCCATTCGCTCCGCCGCCGCCCTCTCCGCCGCGGCCATCTCCGCCGCCGCCCTATCCGCTGCGGCCCTCTCCGCCGCGGCCGCCTCCGCCGCCGCCCTCTCTGCCGCCTCCGCCGAGGCCCTCTCCCGCGGCCGCCCTCTCCGCCGCGGCCCTCTCCGCCGCGGCCGCCCTCCGCCGCCTCCGCCGCGGCCCTCTCCGCCGCCGCCCTATCCGCCGCGGCCCTCTCCGCCGCCGCCTTCTCCTCCGCCGCGGTCCTCTCCGCCGCGCCCGCCGCCTCTCCGCCGCGGCCCTCTCCGCCGCGGCCGCCTCCGCCGCCGCCCTCTCCGCCGCGGCCCTCTCCCCTCTCCGCCGCCTCCCCCGCCTCGGCCGCGGCCCTCTCCGCCGCCACGGCCGCGGCCTCCATCTAGGCCTCCATCTCCACATTCTCGCCCCCATGCTCCCGACTCCCCCTCGGCGGCGAATGAGGAGGTGAAGGAGGCGGCACGTCCTGATCGTAGCTTAGCTTCTCGCAATATCCCGCACCGTTCTCGGCGTCAGGCTCTCAAGGGCTACAAAATTAGAGTATTACGTTAGATTTACGTAATATCAATATAATCTTATAAAATAAACATTAAGTAAGACATACCTTGGACCACGATCGAGCGCAGCTCCCTAATCTCCGTCCGCAAATCCCGTACATCGCCTTCCAGCCTGTCCATTCTTCTATCGAAATGGGCGATGATTGAGCCGGAAGGAGGAGGAGACGGCCTCGGAGGAGAAGACCTCGGAGGAGACGGCCGAGGAGGAGGAGACGTCCGAGGAGGAGACGGCCGAGGAGGAGACGGAGCAAGCCGATGGTCGGTGCAGTAGACCGGCAGCCCATTTAGAAGATGCTCTACTATCCTCTGGGCCACGGCATCATTCCGGCTGCCACAAAATCCGGCGACCGTGCGGAAGTGCCTTGAATCGGCTTCAGCATCGGTCGGTGTAAGGCAACACCGCACGTCCTGTGTATTTGTACAATTTAGAAAACGCAATCTAAATAAATCCATATTATAAATAAATAAATATACTTACATCCATCGCCACGGCACCGAATGCACGCTCGACCGCTTGCCATCCCGGAGCAGAACTCTTGCCGTAAAATGTCGTCTTCCAATGGCACATACGGGGTAGCGGGAGCCCTTCGCCGGCTCTTCTCACAGTGAATTCTTGCCCGACGGTCGGCCAGCACTCGTATGCCAGAACCTGATAAAAGAGAGTAGAAGTAAGTTAAAATAAATATAATATGTCTTAAATAATAATACAAAACTAATTTAATTACCTGAAGCGGCATGCCGCTGATATCGAAGGTTGTTATGGTTTTTCCATTCGATGCCATCTCCATCGCCCTCCCCAAGAGGTCTTTGTTCAGACCATAAATGACCTCCTCGAACGATATCCTTCCCCAAGGATATTCGTTGAAGCAGTCAAAGTCCTCCACCAGACGGAGCCACTCCTCCTTGACCTTCAAGTCGTTCTTTACCCTCCGCTCCCCTAGCACCCCGACGGCAAAATAAAGGGCCGCCATCTTCAATTTCTCGGGATGAACGCCCGAGGCTCCACCGGCGTCACGGATCATTTCCGTGATTGTCTTATCCAAATCGTGTAAATATATAACGGGCTTGCCTGCGAGCCATAAAACAAACGTTAGTTTTTGAAATCGAAGTAAAAAAACGAATCAAAAAGATAAAAAAATAGAATTAATACCAGGCCAATGCCTCGTCGCAAACTCGTTCGAGGACGGTATCTCCGGCTCGTTAGCGCTGCAGTCGAGGCCCGTGAGTAGGCAATACTCGACCAATGAAAATCGTAATGGTCGTCCACGAACGACCATCCAGAACTCCTTCGAGTCCGGCATGTACTCCACCTGCCGGCTCATCAAATACCACATGATCATGTTCGAGTTGTAGTGGTTTCGGGCCACCTTTATCAGGTTCCCGAACTGAGTCCGTCTAACCATCTCCTCCATTTCCTCCTCGTTCAAAAGCGTACGGATGCGTTCGCATACCGACATGTACTGCGCATTCAGAGTGAGGGTGGCATGGTATAAATTGTCCGCCGGCAACTTCGTCGGAAGATAGATCTGAAAACGCAAAAAAACAAGCAAAATTCACTGTTATTCGAGTAAATTATTCGAGTAAAACACCACTCGAATAGGTCAAGCAATTATTCGAACCCTAATTACTCGAATAATTACACGAAAAGGCGATGAAAACGATTTTTACAAAAATCCGACCGAATACGACGTTTACGCAACGATTTAACATCAAAATCGATCGATTTAACGCTAATAACAACACATCTACCAAGAATTCGTTCAACCAATTCGATTTAACAAAACCCAAAATGCGACCAAAAACTCACCGTGGCTCTACCGCCGTCGATTTGCTCATCCACCCGGTTACGAACAGGCGCGGAAGGCTCCGATGATCTCGTTTTTTTTTTCGCCATTGATGATTATGCTTGGGCTTGTGTACGATTTTTCGAGTAAGTGATTTGGTTTCGAAAGAGAGCGCGAGGGATTTAAGGTTTTCGAGTGATTTGTGTCTAATTTTCTTTCCGAGCTTTTTAAAACACTGCTTATTCGAGTATTTTATCCGAGTTCTGTATTCGAGTTTTGACTCGAAAAGAACACTCGATAAGATACTCGAATAATGTAGCTTACTCGTTTAAATTTTCTAAACATTATTCGAGTCACCTTATCTCGTCGATTTATTATTAGAGTAAGTCATTCGAGTCTTGCTTTTACTCGAATAAATCCGAATAAATTTTCCCTTTTAATAAGTCAAAAATGCATTTATTCGAGTCGTTTATTCGAGTGTTATGTCACTCGAATAAAACTCGAATAACTTTTCACTGTTAAAAAAATGGATTAGCCTCCTTAACCAGTTTTTTAGTAAGGGTATTTCAGTCATTTGAGAACCCGTTCCTCTTTTTTAAAAACGAAATAGAATCGTTCCTCTTTTTTAAAAATCTCCCATGAGGATCATCATCTTACCCTCTATTCCACTCTGTAGGGAATGTTCCACCCGAGAAAACAAAAATTGGGCTTCTTTTTTGAACACACAGATCTGATTGTATTTGATGCTCAAATATGATTCAGGTATGGTATTTAATGGATCCATAACCTTTGCCCCATTGTGTTTCGTGATATTTAATCGGTTTATGTTTCATTCCTAAGTTAGGAAATTCTTCAATTTCATCAGATGTTGATCGAAGTAGAGCATGTTGAGGTTAGTAAGGAGTGTCTGTTTGTGGTCGGGTCATGTGAGAGGTCGAATCAGGGCCCTTGGATTGGGTTTCATGCAATCGGGTTGTACGGCCCGGCAGTGGTTCGCTTGGGTTGGTAAGGACGATCAGTGTGTAGTTAGGAAGTTAGTTGCTGTTAGTACGGTGGCTTCCATATAGTGAAACCTAATAGGTATAAAATGAGACGACAACGATGAAGATTACGGGGTGGCGGTGGTGGACGAGGATGCAAGAGACAACGCAAGGAAATGTTGAGTTTTTTGGCACAGAAGCTGCGACGGTGAACATGAATAAGAGGAAGGCGTAGATGGTTAGGGCTTTCATTTTTCTCATGCCAGAATTGCAATTATGTGTTTTAATCACCATTATATTCCTTTATTTTCCTTTATCTTCACCTCTTGTACCGATGATGGTTTCAACAGCCTTTAGGATTTTCTGAAGGAAAAGGGAAATGCCGATGTCATCTACTTATTTTAATGCAGATTGATTATATCTTGGTTTCATTAATCAAATAAATAAAAACATCTTCATCGTGGAATTGAGATGTTATGTGGTTGATAGTGAAAATGAAGTGATGCATCATTCATATGTATTTTCCTGTAAAATCTCTGCTATATTATCGTTGAATTCATAATTGTTGAATATGCCAATTTTTGGATTCATATTGATGGCATGATGGTATTTTGCACCCTGATTTGTTTAATATGCACATTACATTTTCAAGGAGATGCTTATTTTTTTGTTTAGTGAGATTTTTATTCTCTTTGATTTTTATCGAAACTGAATGGCTAGCGTGTTATTTAATCTTTAATGGTATGATTGATGGGAATCTTGATGTATGGATTTCATATAATTTCTATATTAAACTATATAGGTTTTACCTTGATGAATCTTTTTCACATTAGGGTTTTGATCTACGTTCTTGCTTCCCTGGTTTGCCGATTTTAACCACCGAGTTCGGTGACGGAAAGGGTACTTACCCGGACAATTCAACGACTTCCATCTCCTTTCTCTTTTCCGCTTACCTGATAATGGGGTATCTCGACCAGAATATAAGAGAATTTCATTAGCATGAAGCTGTCGAATGGCATAATTATGTGGACTTCAATAAACTTGGTTTGTGGGACCACCGACGGGAATGGTGTTTCTGAGGCATCACGCTTTCATGGGAATAAGGTTCATTTTGTCATTGAAAGACATTAATTTCATCTTAGGTTCTTTAAATTGTACATAAGGCTTGTAATTCCTTAACTTCTTTTTAGCTATTTGATATTGCATCAAGATTTGCTTAAATGGGCGTCCAGTTTATGTCCTGATAAAGTCACATTCCCTATTCACTCAATTATATTCCGTGGACAAAATTCTTACCTAATTTCACGTGCGTATTGTTTTCATTTTTTATTGTAGCTTCACGTTGGGTTCAGAGTAAGCTTTGACTGCTATGGCATAAGCCATAAAGTTTTGAGGCCGCACCTATCCGATCAGTGCGACGAGCAGCGATTAATTAGGCATGTCTGCAAGCGACTGTTTGGGGCAGTGAGAGGGGTGGCCGCGAGATTCAGGCCAAGGGTGGCTCGGTAGTTTCCATTTTTCCTTGTAAGTTTTTTTTTTTTTTTTTATTTCATGGCTTTTATGGTAGTCCGATCGTAAAATGCGCAAGTTTGCTTTTTTCGTCACCAATGGGGATGTTAGTAGAGTTTCCATTTTGTACCCTTATGGAGTTGCAGGTATGAAGTGGATTAGTTTATTGGTAATGTTTGTTCTTGATGATTTTGTTATGACCGGCTACTAATGAGGTCTCGGGTTTCCATTTTGGACCTTAGTTTATTCGTAAAAGTTTGCAGGTATGAAGTGGATTAGTTTATTGGTAAAAGTTTGTTCTTGATGATTTTGTTATGACAGGCTACTAATGAGTTCTCGGTGGAACTAACAGCTGTGGGAGGGGCAAAGGCAGAATTAAAAAATGAGGAAAGTACGACATTTAAGGGAAAGGCAACAAAAGCAGGGATGAGGGCGACCCAGAAATCACAGCGTACAACCAAAGCTTATTCAAAAGGTGATATTGTTATTTTTATGTTTTGATGTTTTTTTTCCTTAGTTAAGTTTTATTGTGAATATTGGTGTTTGATTTGGGTACGATGTATAGAAAATTCATTTGAAGATGACATCGTCTCTGTACTGCATATCATTTGGGTCCGTTGATTGGTTGATTAGATCTTTGGAGTTGAGATTGGTTGATCATGTGGGAAGTCCAAACAAATTTAATATAGCTTCACGTTAGGAAGTAATCTGTTGGCACGCTAATACGAAAATAAAGGTAATTTATAAACATGTATACACACAGCTTTTAAACAGAATAAAATAAAAAACAAATAGCCATAATTTCCAAAATTTAAACTAAGTCCATGCCAATTTCCCTATTCTAACCACAACCTTCACACACAGACACTACTGCAAGTGCAAACCCAACCAACAAAAAGAAAAACCAATTAAATGAATAACGGACAGACAACAAAATAAAAGAAGCAATCGCCTGCTACCAATTCTAAAAGAGACGCCCTTTGATTTCTTCATAGCTTGTCGAGACCATGCGACGCTTTTCCCTGATGGGAGGCGCCTGATTTGTTCGGATCCTCGGACGTTGCCGATGATGTTAAGTTATATTCGGATGTTGTGGTCCCGTACACAATGGATGTAAATGCTAAGTTATATTCGGATGTTGGACTCGATGATAGGCTAACACTCGTTCTTACTCTTTTGTACACACAGCGGAAAACGAAACGAACACAAATGAAGTTTTTGTGCAGCAAGTCAAATAACTTGCTGCGTGCCTCTCGGCGTAAAAATCCACTAGAAATCTGGATTACAAAAACTATCGACAAAGATAGTCCAAACTAATCTAGCAACAGGAACGAATCAGAAAAGACTCTAAACCTACAAGATCTCACGACCTTTGAAAAGCTAGACTTGGAAAAGAGAACTCTTTCAAGAAAATAACTCTCGCTCACAATGCTCTCACTTTAGCTCGGTGTTCGTCGTACTTCAAAACGGTTAAGTCTTCGACTTAAATACTCCTTCGATTTGTCCAAGACTTCGCCACTCGTCTTAGCATCTTCCCACAACGTCCACTAACGTCCACTAAGTGTATTTGGACAGTTAGTGACCGTTGTAGATCGACTTGGTCAGCTCGGATTGCTCAGTCTTCACTTGTTCTCCAAGCTTCCTATTTTTAGTATGCTCCACTCCTATTTTCGCTCTAGCTTGTCCACACTCTTTCTACACGGTTTGATCCGTTCTAGCTCTTATCCATAACCTGCACAATACTAGAAAAATGCCACGTCATAATTAAAATAGGTTTTGGGCATGAAAGATAAAACTGAGAAAGGGAACATTCTCGGCCAACAGATGTTGACTAGAATGTTACCCAATATTGTTTCAGTTGAACGCTCAACATCAACAATCTCCCCCTTTTTATCTTTCTTCCCAAAACCAAAGCAGAAGTCAGTCATTGTGAAACTTCCCCTAAAGGCAACATCAACTCAACCACAAAAACAAAATGGTTAGAATTAGACGAAAAACAGAATAGTAAGAAAAACTATTCAAAGTACTAGAAACTTAGTACATGCCTTAGAGGTCCTGAAAAAAATCTGCAAAACAAAAATAGACATGGTCCAAATATAAATCGCACACAGGAAAATAAGGGATAAGCATGCAAACATAAGCAAAATGCGCATGCACAAAAATCTAAGTCTCCGCTTCAGCTCCTTCTCCTTGACCTTCTTGGCCTTCAGTCCTGGCTTGCTCGCACTCACGAACCTGATCTCCCCCTTCTTCGAGCTGTACTTCACTTGGCCCTGCCCGATCCTCAGCTCTCACTGCTTCTGCCCTATCTCCCCATTTTTGGGAAGAAATGAACCTCCTCAAAGCATCCCTTTGAGCCACTAAAGCTGCGATGGACTCGTCAAGAGCTCTAAGGGCCTGTTCTGCCAAAGATGTTGACCCAACACTGTGGTCAACATCGTGCTCTAGCTGTTCGGGGCTGCGCCAGGGCAGGTCTACTACTCTGCCAGAGCCGGCCAAATGGTTCGGCTGAACTGGGTAAGGACTGCGTAGGGTGGTCACCGAGTCTTTCCGGGTTGGCTGAAATCCGCCTTGTAAAAGAACTCCGTAGATAATCGAGGGATAAGGAAGAATTCCCTTTCCCACCTTTTCAGCTTGATTCGACATGTGATCGAGGATCAACTTTCCCCAATTCATCGGCAGATTTTGACCAAGTGCGTATAGCACATGAGCGATCCCTTCGGTCACCCTAACTTCATTTGATGTAGGCAACCAACTACACACACCAATCTTAAACAAGACTGAATACAAAGATGTAAGAGAGCTGCCCGCATAATTTCCTTCCCACTTAGACACTCTACCCCCAGTAATAAACATAACCACAGCATCATTGTCATATTCATACCTTATTTCTACATCAGGAGTACGTAGAAACCTGTTTATAGCACTAGCCGACATGTCATACAATCTCCCCCTCAGAAAAACCTTCCCATATTTCCTAGATTTAACTTCAGCCACATTAAAGAAGAGGTTAGCATATACCTCTCGGACGACATTGTCACAGTACGTCCCTAAACTCGTCACCATGTGCCCGAGATGTCGAGACTCCAGGAATTGCATCACGCCATACTTCCTGAAGCTCACCTCGTCCACGACCCGTTCCACCCTAAAGAGTCTCTGACTCAGGGATTCCCACAGCTCCTCGTTGGCTGTGCGGTAAAATTTGCGGTTGGGCAATGGACTCTCCCAATCTGAATCTTCTAATGTTAGGTCAACATCAGACCCAACATCTTCAGTAACAGGAACAGGGGAGACATCACGGTGACTTGCGGCTGGTTGAGGTGCTCTTTCAGTCCTCGCTCGCTTCGCTGGCTGGTCATCACTTTCCATGGGGCGTTTGCCTGCACGTTTCTCCACCCTTTTCTTCAAAGACTCTAAGGTCTCAGATAGATCAGCCTCGTCATCATCGTTACTTTCTGGTTTGTCTGAGACTGTGAAGGACTCCGAGTCAGAGGACGGCGTTTCTCCCCCTGAATGTTTGAAGTCCTCATCTGATATCTCCGAGTCGACGCTGTCGTAGGTGGTGGAGTCGACGATTGTGTCGGTTGAGTCTGAGTCGCTGGAAAGAGCGATGGGATCGTCTTTGTTCGAGGTGGGGTTCAGGGCACGTCTGATACGCCCGCTTCGTCGCCGCTTAGTTACAGGAGCCGATTTCTTGGCCTCGGCTTTGCTCTTCCTTTTCTTGGAAGTATCTGACCGAGATTTCTTGGGATGTTGGGCAGTTGCAGTTCCCAGAATTGAGCTTATATCGCCAGGTAAAGGTGCAGTGGCTCTTTGAGAAGGTGGAGGAGACGACGGTGCTGGAACATTAATAGAGCCTCCCACCAGACTTGTCTGAATCGGTCGTGGCTGGGATGATGTCGCACCAAGCGGCACGTCCGCAAAAGTGAAAAGCGGCGGCGGAATTGTCTGTCTGGGAGCAACTGTGGCCGGAAAAAGCGGGTCTGTGGAAACAGGGGTTTCTTCCGCCTGAATAGGTTCATCCACTGGTGGCTCGGCCAAAATTGGGTCTGTCGGAGCTGGGTTTGTACCAGACGAGGTCGGCAGAGCATCCTCACCCCTGTCCCGGCGCCGTTTCTTGAGTGATCGGAGACGAGTTCCCAGTGGCACATCCTCGTCGTCATCTTGACTTGTCATCGTTGTTGCGGTTTCTTGGCTAGGGTTCGCCGTCGGGGGGTCAGCTGATGAAGGCTGCGGTGGCGCTGTTTGTTCTTCGACTGCCTGAGGTGCTGGTCTGGGTGGTCGGAGTGGCTGGAAAGGTCCCGTGTAGACCACGATCTCCATCGGACCTGGAATCACTTGCAGAGGGACTGGAAAAACAGGGTTAGGATCGAATGTTGGGTCAACATTCGGTTGAGGAGGAGAGTTAGACATGATTTCAACTGAGAAAAAAAAATCTAAGTCGAAAATCTGGAACAAACTAAAAACCCTAATGAACTGAGATGGAGAGAGACGATTCTTTGTGTGTGGAAGAGATCAAAGTGATGTAAGTGGAGTGAGGTGACCAGTTAGATATAATCAGTTAATCCACCACTTAACATTGATACAGATACAACGGTCACTTCAGTTATTTTCGCTAATCATGGAGTTAATGGACAAAAATAACCGTTGAGCATAAGGAGAGAAAAACCGCATAGATTGGATAAGTCTAAACTAAGTCATGATTTTTCAAAACATGAAGCTAAAAATAGTATATAACAAATCCAATTATCCGACCACATAGGAGCACGTTTGAGACTAAGTCATGCGAGTAAATAGGAGCATTTCAGACCACGTTTCTACCAAAAAGACCACTAAGTCAAAAGTCAAGGTAGAATCAAGAAATACTAACCGATTGAGCGACGTCGATGAACACATAGAGACAAGTGTAAAGAGCTGATCTTCGAGAGTTTCTAATGCAATTCTGAGAGATAACTAAACTACACACACAAGACTAACAAAAACAGTACTAAAGACAGACACGAATAAAACGAAAGCACAAAATGTAGCAATATCGAACTGACAATCACATGTTGCCCTAACATTTGACTCAACATTCTAATTCCGTAATCCTAGACTTTTCTGCTTAGTTCTTCTCAAAATCAGTTCCCTTTATTTCTACCCTTTCACCTCATATACCCACAACGAATTTATGCACTGCCCTTATACCCTCAGCCTCAAGGTTCGACTTTTTGTCGCATAGTATACATCGTCACCGCGAATGCCGTGTACCTAAGGAAACTTATTACCAAATACCTATATCTAGCCGAGAGTTTATGAGCATGCTAATCACAATAGAAATGATTGGTTTTTAGCCGCAAAGAGTACATCGTCACAGCGAATGCCGTGTACCTAGGGACGTATTACCAAGAGCCTATAAAAGAGGAATCGGGTTTATTTAGGGACCAATCAAGACGAATCAAGTCATTTCACAGGAAAACAGAACAGAATATTAAACCAAACATTAAAGCAGCAACTATCAAAATCGACATATGCTATGTTGATCCAAATGTTGGACCAACATTTAAACTAACATGTGCAAACCTATGGATTTCTTCAGGTCCGAGAACCTTTCAGAATCCAATGCTTTTGTAAAAATGTCTGCTAACTGATTATTAGTGTCTATATGCTCGATGCGGACTAACTCCTTTTCTACCATATCTCTCAGAAAATGATGCCTAATATCTATATGCTTTGTACGAGAATGTTGAATGGGGTTCCTAGAGATGTTAATGGCACTAAGGTTATCACAATACATAAGTACAGATTCGCACTCTAACCCATAGTCACATAACATGCTATTCAACCATAATAATTGCGTGCAACAACTACCCGTCGCAACATATTCGGACTCAGCAGTAGATAAAGACACACAGTTTTGTTTCTTACTATACCATGCAACCAAGTTATTACCTAGAAAGAAACAGCCACCACTTGTACTCTTGCGGTCATCCTCGTCACCCGCCCAGTCAGCATCACTATAGCCTACAAGACTCAAGTTAGTATCTTTGGAGAACCATAACCCTAGGCTACACGATCCACTCACATAACGTAGTATTCGCTTAACAGCATTCAAATGCGAAACCTTAGGTTCAGATTGATATCTAGCACAAACGCAAACACTGTACATGATATCAGGTCTACTCGCAGATAAGTACAATAAACTGCCTATCATAGAACGGTACAATGTTGGGTCAACATTCTGCCCAACATCGTCTTTACTTACCTTTTGCGAGGAACCCATGGGCGTTTTCATTACCTTTGCAGTGTCTAATCCAAACTTTTTGACTGTGTTCTTGGCATACTTCTCTTGGGACATAAAGATCACATCGCTGCTCTGCTTAATCTGCAATCCTAGAAAGTACGTTAATTCGCCTATCATGGACATCTCAAAGGTAGTGTTCATTGCCTGCACAAACTGATCTAGTAAAACTTGTGAGCTTGAACCAAAAACAATGTCATCAACATACACTTGAGCAATCAAAATATCAGATCCAACCCTCTTAACAAAAAGAGTGCGATCCGCCTTGTAACATCCCGTCCCATACCGGGTGTCACTGTAGCATCCGTCCCTACCGGGACCTGTGGGGTTGGGCCCACCACACTCCGACTGATAGTCTGGCCCCACTGTACCACCACTTAACCTTTCAGCGTGCTTCGTCCTCGCTCACACGCACCCTGGGCAAACTTCCCAGGGGTCACCCATCCTAAGATTGCTTCAAGTCAAGCACGCTTAACTTCGAAGTTCTTTCGGATGGACTCCCGAAAAGGTAGGTCGACCTTGGTGATATGAGTAGTACTATCAATTCTTTTATACGATTCTTAGCCTGACACGCCCATACATTGTCAGTCTCAGGATCCCCTCTCATTCGGGTGTCGGATCGGTTCATTCATGTACCCCTTCGCCTAGAAGCCTGCCAGGAGCCGCTCCTTGTCCGTGCACTCTCTGGCACCGGCGATCACTCCCCGCCCTCATCGGCCCCGGGCGTCACACGCCTCACCTCGAGTGAAACCAAACTCAAGCAAAAATGTTGCTAACCTTGCATACCACGCTCGAGGCGCTTGCTTCAGCCCGTACAATGCTTTCTGCAGCTTAAAAACATGGTTAGGATAATGGGGATCTTCGAACCCTTTAGGCTGTTCGACATAGATTTCCTTATCAATATACCCATTCAAGAAAGCACCCTTAACATCCATTTGGTGTAATGTAATGTTAAGCCAACATGCAATAGCTAACAAAAGTCTAATCGATTCTAACCTAGCAACGGGAGCAAACGTCTCATCAAAGTCTATACCTTCTACTTGCGTGTAACCCTGAGCTACTAAACGTGCCTTATTTCTAACAACCCTACCAAGTTCATCAGATTTATTCTTGAATATCCACTTAGTGCCTATGACATTAATGTCTTTCGGCCGTGGCACTAAAGTCCAAACTTGGTTTTTCTCGAACTGCAAGAGTTCCTCTTGCATCGCGTTTATCCAACAATTATCCTTGAGAGCTTCAAGGACATTCTTGGGGTCTATCTCAGAAACAAAGCAATTAAAACGTACCTCAACGTATAGCGAGTTCATACACGCATTTCTTACCATAGACTTGTAATCCTTTCGTGGTTTGTCTCTGGTCTTCCTTCCTTCATTCATGTCTCCAATTATTAGATCAGTGGGATGGTCTTTCTGAATCTTAGCTGGTGGATCACGTCGCACTTCGCTAGGACCTGCTTCTTCGTTCTGTTCTGGCTCAGATGTTGAGTCCAATGTTGGCTCAACATTGTCATCCGCAGGCTCCTCTGATTCGTTACTCGCTTGTATAACATCTGCAATATCAACTTGAGGAGGCATGTTGCTAAGATCAGTAGCATCATCAAACACAACGTTAACTGATTCTTGAACAGTCTTTAAACGCAAATTATAGACTCGATAAGCACGACTGTTTGACGAATATCCTAGAAAAATGCATTTGTCACTCTTCGAATCAAACTTAGTCAAATATTCACGATCATTTAGCATGTAACAAAAGCATCCAAGGACATGAAAATATTTAACCGTAGGCTTTTTACCATTCAACAGTTCATACGGGGTTTTCTTTGTACCATGCCTAAAAAATACACGATTCGAAATGTGACATGCAGTATGCAAAGCTTCTGCCCAAAAACGTTTAGACACATTTTTAGAAAGTAACATAACCCGAGCCATTTCTTGTAATGTCCTATTCTTCCTTTCGGCAACCCCATTTTGTTGGGGCGTCTTAGGAGACGAATACTCATGCACAATGCCTTTCTTATCACAGAATTCATCAAAAAATTGATTCTCAAACTCTCTACCATGGTCAGACCTAATACGGAAAACAGTAACACTAAAATTGTTTCGAATCATAGCACAGAAATTTTTGAAAAAATCAACTGACTCTGATTTTTCCCTAAGAAAGAATGTCCATGCATATCTAGAAAAATCATCCACGAGCACATAAGCATACTTTCTACCCCCTATGCTATCAACTTCCATAGGACCCATCAAATCCATGTGAATCAACTGAAAACAGTGAGCAGTTTTAAAATGTTGGGCAGCTTGTTGGTCAACATTGTGACTAACATGTGTTTGCTTACCCTTCAAACACGACTCACAAACAATCTTACCAAACTCCTTTAGTTTCGGAATGCCTCTGATTGCATCATGTTTGATAAGTTGTTCCAACGTTCTGTAGTTCACGTGGCCCAATTTGTAATGCCAAAGAACAACATCATCCTCGGCCTTCGAAAGCTGGCACACGTCTTTCACACCAGTTTTGTCACCAACCAGGTAACAATTGTCGCTAGATCTCTTACCTTCCATCACTAGAACAGAATTTCGGTTAAACACTTCACAACACTCCTTATTAAACCTTACCTCAAGGTCATCGTCGCACAGCTGGCTAATGCTAATCAGATTCACAACAAGCCCGTCTACATGGAGTACGTTGCTAAGCTTGGGAAAGTCGGGCACATTAAGTCTGCCTCTGCCGAGAATTCGACCTTTGGAACCACCTCCGAAAGTCACAGATCCACTCCTTAAAGGCGTGTAGTCACTGAGATACTCTTTGGTACCCGTCATATGTCGGGAACACCCGCTATCGAAGTACCATGAACCTGTAACGTTAGCTCGCAAAGAGGTGTACACAACAAGACTTTTATCCCCTGATTTCCTAATCCAAGCTTTCTTAGAAGATTTAACCACATTCTGTTTACTAGAATTCGAAGAAGCGCCAGCTGATTTTTCTCCAGACGCATCCTTCAACACTGATTTCTCAATGTTGACCGATATGTTGGGTAACATCTCAGCTGACATCGATTTCTTAGCAGAAATCTCTCTCTTCAATTTCCAGCAGTATGATTTTAAATGACCTGATTTCTTACAGTGTTCACACACAAAAGATTTATCATGAGTTTTTGGGGTCACATGCTCGGGACTATCCTTAGGATTCGTAACTTCGTCATTTACGGATTGAGCTTTAACAAACACAATCTTAGGCTTCTCATGGGTCAAGAGTTTTGTACTATCATGAGCAGATTGACGGTTATAACCTAGACCTTGTTTATCATAAATACCAATAGTTAGTACCTCTTCATGGCTAGTTTTGCTCCTGTTCCACTTAGCAAAAGTTTTGTCGGCCTCATTAAGTCGCTTTTGAAGTGAGTCGATCTCCCTGTCCTTTCGCGTCAAAGCAGCTTCCAACTTGTTCATGCCATCCAGTAGACCTTCAATTACCTTCTCGTTTTTCTCATTTTCCTCGGCCAACAGTTTCACCGCGGCACGGAGTTGAATGTTATTCGCCTTTTCTAACTCGTATTGCGTGGTCAACAGCTTAAAGGCTTCTTCACCACTCTCAGTTTCAGGTTCTGTATCATCATAACTCAAAAGACCATCAAGACAGTTTGAATCATCATAATAAAAATGATATGTTTTACAGATGTTGAGTCAGATGTTGGCTCAACATCAATTACCGCAGTAAGGCCGATTTGATTATCTTCATCTTCTTCGTCGTCAGAAAATGACTGGATGATCACGGATGATTGCTTAGGCTCTTCCTCTTCGTCTTCATCTTCCTCGTCTGACAGATCGGTCCACATGACCTTACCACCACGCTTGCGAATGGTGTTGGCACATTCGTTGGCGAAATGGCCCCAACCTTGGCATTCAAAACACCGAACTGCCTCATAGTTGGTGTTCTTCTTTGGCTTTCCATCTAGCCTCCCAAAAGGTTTCCGTTTAGGGAACGGAGGGGCTGAAGATGATTCTGCCTTGGCATTCTGGCTTTTTCTGAATGTTGGACCAACATTTTGCACAACATTCTTCTTCTTGAAGTACTTCGCGAATTTCTTTACAACCATGGCCATGTCTTCTGCGTTTCTTGGGTCGACCTCGATCAGTTCATCGGATGGCTGGGTGACTAGTGCGAGACTCTTACCACGTGCGGCCCTCTTTTGGACTTCGAGATTGGTTTCATAATTTTTCAAGATGTTCATCAAGACGTTGAAGTCCATGGTGGCTAGGTTGTGCGACTCCTCGATCGCTGATACCTTCATATTGAATTTTTCAGTTAGTGTACGAATAGCTTTAGAATTTAATACCTTGTTTGACAAAGGATCTCCTAGGCTGGCACACTCGCTGGAGATGGTCAAGAGCTTCCCAAAATACGTCGTAATATCCTCGTCTTCCTTCATTCTGATGTTCTCGAATTGACTTAGGAGGAGGCGTAGTTTGGTCTCTCGCACAGTTGTGTCACCTTCACAGTACCTCTCGAGCAGATCCCATGCATTTTTGGCCGTTGTACAGTTCTGGATGATCTTGAACATAAAGATATCCACCGTCGAGAAAATTGCATTGAGTGCCTTGTCATTGAATTCTGCTAGGCTTCGCTCGGCTCCCGACCATTGTTCGACAGGTTTGTCGAAGACCTCGCCATCTGCATCAGGTTCTGTCCTAGGTGGGGTATACCCATGGAGTACTGCTTCCCAAGCTCGCACGTCAATTGACTTGATGCATTGACGAACACGGACCTTCCAATACGCGTAGTTGGTGCCATCAAGAACAGGGACTTTGCCAATATTATTAGAACTGGTAATATCCATTGTAGAGGATGTTAAGCGCTTAGTGACGTCAAGCGTTGGCTGATACCACTTTGAAGGTGGTCCCGTACACAATGGATATAAAATGCTAAGTTATATTCGGATGTTGGACTCGATGTTAGGCTAACACTCGTTCTTACTCTTTTGTACACACAGCGGAAAACGAAACGAACACAAATGAAGTTTTTGTGCAGCAAGTCAAATAACTTGCTGCGTGCCTCTCGGCGTAAAAATCCACTAGAAATATGGATTACAAAAACTATCGACAAAGATAGTCCAAACTAATCTAGCAACAGGAACGAATCAGAAAAGACTCTAAACCTACAAGATCTCACGACCTTTGAAAAGCTAGACTTGGAAAAGAAAACTCTTTCAAGAAAATAACTCTCGCTCAGAATGCTCTCACTTTACCTCGGTGTTCGTCGTACTTCAAAACGGTTAAGTCTTCGACTTAAATACTCCTTCGATTTGTCCAAGACTTCGCCACTCGTCTTAGCATCTTCCCACAACGTCCACTAACGTCCACTAAGTGTATTTGGACAGTTAGTGACCGTTGTAGATCGACTTGGTCAGCTCGGATTGCTCAGTCTTCACTTGTTCTCCAAGCTTCCTATTTTTAGTATGCTCCACTCCTATTTTCGCTCTAGCTTGTCCACACTCTTTCTACACGGTTTGATCCGTTCTAGCTCTTATCCATAACCTGCACAATACTAGAAAAATGCCACGTCATAATTAAAATAGGTTTTGGGCATGAAAGATAAAACTGAGAAAGGGAACATTCTCGGCCAACAGATGTTGACTAGAATGTTACCCAACATTGTTTCAGTTGAACGCTCAACATCAACACACCATGTTACACAGCTCCTTCTTCCACGGAATCTCAGAAGGCGTTGGGTAGTGGGAAGCGTACTATGCGAAAGTTATCGTCGATCGCCAACGGAGTTGAGCTTGAGATCATGGGAATGCGATGTGAGTAGTTTAAACCCTTCTATTAGCAGATCGTGGGTTAGTTTTTTTTTTTAATTAATTTGCATAATTAAAAAAATGAAGGTTGAGAGGACAGGTGGCAGCACTCCAGAAGACCTATATTTCTATTCTAATATAAGATCTGATGACCATTACGTTGAACTGTGTAAACACAATTACAAATATTTTACGAAGGTTGATTCGATTCATGGGGATATAAGTCAGGGTTTCGTTTCTTCAAGTCGGTCCAACTCCAATTTGATTACAGGTATTTCTACCGTTCTCTAATGAGCAATTATGGTTCTTCGATTGATAATTAAATTTCGAATAAACTTGACTTACACTTGCTGATATCATCTTCTTTAGGTATGGGCATCTCAGGTCATAGCAAATACTGCTATGAAACATTCAAGATCAAGAGAGAGAATACCACTAGCTATGAGACATTCTATTAATGAGGGTTTAAAAAAGACGGTAACAGTTAATTAAAATGAAGGTCATTGACAAAAAAAACATCAACGAGGCTATTTTTGAATCAAGGGCTATTTTTTAGATAAAGGATGATAATCCGTATCAACAAAAATGACCCTCAACTGCCATGGAAATGACCCTCATTTTAGATAAAGGATGATAATCCGTATCAACAAAAATGAAAAGAAAAAAAAGGAAGTATTAACTGCCATGGAAATGACCCACGGAAAAAACAGGGTCTTTTAAAAAATAGCCCTTGACTCAGTCAATGTTAAAAAAATAGCCTCGTTGACGTTTTTTTTGTCAATGGCCTTTTTAATTAACCATTAACCATATTCTTTAAACCCTCGTTAATTAATTAAAAATAAAAGAAAATGAAAA
Source organism: Craterostigma plantagineum (assembly GCA_027422505.1). Lineage (NCBI taxonomy): Eukaryota > Viridiplantae > Streptophyta > Magnoliopsida > Lamiales > Linderniaceae > Craterostigma > Craterostigma plantagineum. The sequence continues at coordinate 80,662 of JAPQWV010001079.1, forward strand.
ATAAATATGCATACACAGTCTGTATCGATATAAAAGAACGAAACCCCATTTAAACGCAGAACAGCACGTAATAATTACTATAACCACCCAGATCGATCCATCCTTTTTCCTTCATCGTTTCTAAAGAAAAAACAGCCTCATTTTCGTCATTAAGTCAAGCTCGAAGTCTGCGAAACAAGTCTGGAAGAAGATACCCAGCTCTAACTCTTTAAAGTAAGTTTTTTCGTTTCGAATTACGAATTTAACCCTCGAAATTACGTGATTGTGTCAAAGAGATGATGTTTGGCCACGAGAGTTTCGAATTTTCAGTCGGAAAGATGAAACTCATGGTCATGCTTCATGGAACCCGCACATATATCCACAAGGGCCCCATGCATTAGATCTAGGGCCCTGCGCATAACTTCAGGGGCCCCGCGCATCTTTACACGGTCCCCGCAAGCTGGTGCAGGGGCCGCGCGCACTGGAGTACGGGTCCGCACGTGCTAGATCACGGGGCCCGGGCATCAGCTCAGGGTCCCCGCACGCTGGTGCCGCGCATTAGTGCAGGGGCCGCGCGCACTGGAGCACGGGTCCGCGCGCGCTAGAGCATGGGGCCCGAGCATCAGTTCATGGTCCCCGCACGCTCGTGCCGGGGTGCCGCACATTAGTGCAGGGGCGCGCGTACTGAGCACGGATCCGCGCGTGCTAGAGCACGGGACTCGGGCATCAGTTCAAGGGCCCCAGGCGCTGGTGCTGGGGTCCCGTGCATCAGTGCATGGGCCGCGCACTAGGGCATGGGTCCCGTGCACTAGGTCATGGGTTCCCGCGCCCTAGGCTTGCTCCCGCACACATGAGAGCTATATGTGTGGGTCCCGAGCATCAGTGCATGCGTCCCCAGCTGCATTGCAGGGGTCCCACGCTATATGTTAGGGTTATCGATAGCTGTTAGGATTTTCGAAAGCTGTTAGGGTTTTGCGAGCTGTTAGGGTTTTAATTATGTCTCGAAATCATGTTAGCAAACACACAGCATCCGAAATAATATTTTCGAAAACTAGGGTTTTCGCAAACTAGGGTTTCACAAGCTGTATTTGTCACACCTCACTTTTCCTATAACTAGTTTGGCGGATTTTTCGCAACGTAAGCTGCGGAAGACCCAAACTACAAAAATCATTTTATTAATAATTCAATATTACACAAACACACGCATTTATTTCGTACACGTGTTATCTTACAACGACTTAAATCTCACACATTAAAATATTTTAATACTTCTTCAGACCTCTCCACAAGTCGTCATCCATGTACAGCCTCGCCCTCAAAAGACTGTGGAGTACCGCCGTCAGCCTGCCTTAGTCGTGACGTTTCTCAACGTCAGACTCAAACGTACCTACAACACATAAAATATGGGATGAGCTATAAAGCTCAGTAAGTGGAAATATGCATGACATGCACGTGTCAAACTAGCAAAGGCATCCGCGCCAATGCTTTCTAATAATCGTTCTCTCATCTCATTCTTATCTCTTTCTATTTCTCTTAGGGCCCTTAGCTACTTACTACGCACACCATCATATCATGAGCTCAAATCCTATACGGATAAAATACGATAGTGGCCCACTCTGATTAAGATAAAAGTAGAATTTATTTCTAGTTTTACCATTTACCAGGTCGCCCCTCTATCACGATCGTTATTCCTGACGATGGTTAATACCGTGTGCCTTCCCAGCATCTAAATAATTTAGATACATACAATCGTTTTTACTGGCATGCTGGTTAATACAATGTGCCTTCCCAGCACCTAAATAATTTAGGGACATACATTCGATGGTTTATATCCCGTCATGGTGCCTTTGTAGAAGTAGCTATGACTCATTCGTGAGTCTTCATCTAATACCAGTACTGACCACATACTTCGTTGTTAAGCGAGTAATACAATGCACGCTCCTCTCTCCAAATACCCAACATAATTCGTGCGTGCACATGCAATATGCTTCATGTATAATGCAACAAATACCTACCATGCCATCGTATTAAACAAATAATTCAATTCACATAATCTCATCGAAGCACATAATTCGTAAAATACGCACATAAATCACAATTTATGTGCTGTAGGTGAAATTCCCACTTACCTGTCGTCCGATATTTATTTGCCTAACCGTCTCGTGAACCTCCTATATTATCGGACCTTAATTACGAAAAGACCAGACAATCAGTGTACTAGTTAAATTAGATAACTATTAAAAATATGCAAACTACCTAAATGCTGAAAGACATGTAAAAGTATCATATGAAAAATATGAAAGTTTTGAAACTCTTCGAAAATATATAATATTCGAAATTTGCTTAAGTATCGAATTACCTATCATATTTAACTAAGTTTCGAAACGGGACTTACTTCAAAATCGTCTTTCGAAAATTATATAATTGCGAAATTCAGTTAGTTTCGAAAATAATTTTCGAAACATATTTCGAAACAATCTTCGAGTGGCCAGTTCAAAAATTCTTTCGAAAACTCTTTCGAAAATCACTTGGTTTCAAATACATCTCAAGCTTGCGAAACTTGCGAAAAACTTTTCTATCTTACGAAACCTTATTTCGAGAACCAACCTTTCGAAAATCATAACTTTAACATTTCGAAAATCATCCTAAACCCAAAAACGATCCGAGAATTTATCCTATAATATTTCGAAAATCTTTTCAAAAACAGTAAGGCATCCGAAAATATTCAAACCCTAATCAACTCCAAACATTTCAAAATTCTATACCTACGTGGACATAATTTAAAATCGATCATGTAAGTCACCTAAACTCATATCACCGTAATCTTCTTCAAAAATCATCCGTAAAGTATAAGATCTTTCGAAAATCCTCAAAACCCTAAAGAACAACAAATATCACCCAAAACTCATTAAACTCTTAAGGCTTCATATCAACTCAAAATCGTAACTAGAACCTTTCAAAAATCTCTTTAAACTTAACATGGTAAAACCTCCGAAATTTCAAAACCTTCAAGAACACCATAAATTCGAAAATCACCAATCTCCCTATTAATCTACAAGCACGATAAATATGGACAACTCGAAAATTCCAAGTTTTCTAATCACTGTAACATTTCAAAAATATCCTTAAACTCCAAAATATTAGAACATACGGACACCAACTCTCAAGAACCATAATATTCAAAAATCACACAGATAAATCTATAAGCACACACGACATGTATTAAAACTCCATAATCTAAACTCTTAGCTATATCTGACCCGTTCACCCAACACACGATCATATGTAAGGTGTTCGAAACCTAAACTCCTACTAGATCTAAAAGATTTACATATTATAGTTAAGGTTGTTACCTCCCTCCCTTTGGAGTTCTGATTTTCGAATTGTTAGGAACCCTAAGCTCGCTAATATTCTCCTTCTTCACCTGCTTTAGCTTTTGGCCGTTGCTCCTTAAAATGATTGTTTCTTCACTAACTATTTTCGATATACAGGGTCTTAAGGCTTGGGAAAACAACAAAGATAGGACAAGATTAGGAACTTTATGTGTGAAGTGGGAGTGGTTTACGCGTCTACTCCAAGGTAAGAAAATATTTCGTCCCTTATGTGCATTATTACCTTATGAAAAACGTCTTACTAGTCACTCTCAATTTTCAAGTGGATGATTTGTTTCCTTGCTTTTGTCCATGTGTATTTTTTCATAATAATTTTGGGATATACATCATAGTATTGAAAAATGAGGGAAATGACAAACTAAGTAACTGTCTTCCTTATGCTAAGTCTATTCCTTTATTGAATATTATTTTATTCTTTAGTTTTGAGTCACTTTCCATATTGACTTTACTTTTCCAAATTCTTCCTACTTGAATTTCGAGAGCACTCCTAATCAAAATGAACAGTTCGAACTTCAATGCTTAACGTATTATAATTTCCACTTGATAGTAACGTTTACCTAATATCACCCTTAAGTCATTTGTTTGCCATTCCTAAAGTCAACTAAGTATCATTAAGAATTTTCGTAAGTCATCACTTTAGGTTTCGACTTTCTCTTTAGATAATTTTAGAAAAATATTATTAAGCTTCAAACTATATACCCCAGAAAACCCTAATTTCGAAACTATACATAAGTTTTGTTTCGAAATTCTGTGTTTCAAATTTCCACACCTAGGTTTAGAAAGTATAATTAAGTTTCGAAATTCCATTCTGTAGTTTCAAATTTCTTTTATCCAATTTCCGTTATATGTTATTTTGGGCATTATGAGTTAACTTGGGCTCTACTTATTAATTTAATCTAGATTATTTACCGATATTTCCCATTGATTGGGCCAAACTATTTGAGTCTTAACTAATCTAATTGGGCTCATATATTGATTTAGCCCAGATCATTTTTTTAACTTAGATTATTTATTACATTTTATTGGGTTGAGCCAAGGTCTCTTTGGGTCGAATATTAATTGGGCCCAATTTCTTTGGGTGGAATATTATTTTGGGCCGTTCGAATATTAATTCTCTTAATCCGAAGACTTAAAATATTATTTATATCCTAATTCCGTATTTAAAATTTACGGGTATTACAGTATTGGTTTTCGCAAGTAGGGCTACGGTTCTAATAAATTTTACTTCTATTGCAGGGGTAATCATGACGATCACTAACATTGTGTTCCATGTCGAGGGTCAGTGGATAATTGGCGGGGACAATACCTCGAAATGGTGTCATCTTCCTACTCATAGATGGCAATCAATCTTGGTCGACGAGGAAACATGCACGCTAGATGACGTGAAGGATGAGATTGTGAAGGTTTTGTCGCTACGCAGCGACAATTCTAAACTCACGTTAAGCAACCTAGCGTAGTTTACGATTTCCCACGACCCATCTACATCGAGAATGACTACGGTATACGTGCGTACCTTAGTTTTGGTGGTCCACAGTCTAGACCCGTGCTCCATGTTGAGGTTGCGTCCTTTGTCAGTGCCACACCACCACAAGCTCATCTTTATGATGAATCGAATTTCAACGTCGGTCTAATAGAGCAGTGCGATGCAAATGAGGAAATCCATCCCGTGGAGGGTTACATGGGCGACACATCTAACTACCATTCTTACCATCTTACTGAATACGAGGGTTTTCAAGAAGATCAAACCGAACAGTGCGAGAATCAAAATGAGAATGAAGATGATACGTTCGAACAACCCGAGGACATTATGCTTCGGAAAGTGATAATGATGATGTCACAATGGTGGAGGTAACTCTCCACATGCGGACGACGGCACGTATGGATTTGGGAATGGTTCAAGCTTGTTCGTTGGTCAGGAATTTCGGGACAAGAAGGAAGTCAAGGACGTGATCACTAAAGTCGCCCGTGATGCGTGTTTCGAGTTCAAATTGGTCCGGTCAAACAAAACCATGTACGTAGCGAAATGCGCAACCGAAGGATGCACTTGGCGAGGACGAGCTGCACAGGACAAGGACTCCCATTTTTTCTCAATCCGAGCGTACTGTGGCAAGCACACATGCGGGGTTTCTCATCGTCGCCGTAGACATCGGCAAGGAAGTTCGTCAGTTGTATCCCAAGTTCTGTTGGAACATTTCATTGGTCCTAAAGATATTCCGCCACCCAAGTCAATCATGCGATGATGCAGAACAGGGGAGTAGATGTCTCGTACTACAAGGCTTGGAAAGGCAAGCAACTAGCATCGGACGAATTAGTCGGTAACAGGGACGATTCTTACGGTTTACTTCCAGCCTACTTGGATGCGTTGAAGCAAGCAAACGTTGACAGCCTCACAGATTGGGAGATGGACAAAGAAAGGAGGTTCAATTATATGTTCTTAGCATACGGCGCATGCGTTGGAGAATTTCCATACATGAGGAAAGTCGTCGATGCAACTTTTTTGAAGGGAAAGTATAAAAGAGTTTTGCTCATTGCTACGACGCAAGATGGCGATTACCATCAATACCCGCTCGCATGGGGTCTTGCTGACTAGGAGGGAACCGAATCTTGGACGTGGTTTCTCACTAGATTGAGTCGTTTCGTACCGGACAGTAATGAACTCGTCATTATTTCTGACTGAAACCACGGTATAAGGAACGTCGTCCCTGCTGTGTTTCCGAATTCATTTCACGGTTTCTGCGCGTGGCACATTCAGCAAAATCTGAAGACGAAAATGCCGGACAAGGGTGTGTGCCCCATTTTCTGGCGGGTAGCTGTAGCACCCGGGTCCTCGTAAATAGTAGGGCCAATAAATTTGCACAAATGTTGACCACGATTATGTGCTTTTCATGCATTAATTTCACGCTTATGTGACTTACGTGAAGTTTCGTGTGGTAAATTACGTGCTGAGTTAATTTCTTGTTAACTTAGTAGAAATTTGAGCTGGACTTAGAAATAATTCCGCATAAGGAATATTATTCCGGTAGGAGAAACTATTGATAGAAGCTAGAGGTGAGGAATTAGTATATTCGAAGTATATCAATAATATTTGAACTACATAAATAATATTAAGAGCCATGTGAATAAATTTAAAATGCCCAAGTCAATTTGTGAGTTTGGCCCAAAGTAAAATATCCTTTAAAGTAGCCCAAATTCTATAAGGATTTAATAACTAATATTAAGGCCCAAATGGGTTATGACATGACCCAATAAGGAATTTAAGGATGAGGATAACTTCTTTGGTCTAAGGAAAAGCGTGACATGCCATGTCCCTACTTGCTTTATGGTCTAAAAACAATTATTGGGGTCAAAAGATGCAAACGAAACAGAGAAACCAAAAGAAAGGGGAAAGACCGAACAAAGAAGAAACGAAGTCGACGAATGAGACCAAGAAGCTTTGGCAAGGTCATCACCCCAAGTTGCTCAAATCAAGCTTAAGGAAGGGAGTAAGAACTGATTTAACACATTAAAAACGACAAGATAGAAAGGAGGAGAAGAAACCGAACTTGGATTGGGGAAGGTAAAAGATTTCACTACGATCTTAGGTTTAAAATTCGAAGTTAACATGTTAAGAATGCTACGACACTAGAAATCGGCCCGAAACTTGTAATTTTATTAACCTTGATTTTGGGGGTTATGAGGTTTTGGGATGATCAGCGTGTTCTTGCAATATTTTGATCCAAAGTAAAGGGTCTGAATTGTTAAAAAGGTGTATGCATGACTTGGAGTCGTGAAAGGTGAATTTCACGAACTCCAATTCGCGAAGCCTTGATGAAATGGGGTTCGCGGACCCAACGAATCTCACGAGTATGGGTTCGCCAAATAGGTTTGGAAGGGATTCGCAAAGTGAGGATTTCACGGGTCCAGGGGATGAGTCGCGAACTGACTTAAGGTTGGCGAATTGTATGAGGGTTCGCAGACTCCATTTCGCATTTGAGTACGATGGGTTCCGAAGGACTTGGCGAATTGAGAGGGCCCAAAGACATATGGGAATAGTAAATTGGCCCAACTAAATAAAACTTAAAATATGCGTAATGGGCTAGAATTTAATTTCTAACATTAAAGCCGAAACCAATTAAGAAAAGATATTTTAGTAGACAAAGCCCCTTAAGTTAAGGGCAATGCACGCCCATATATGTCCCATCAAGTAAGCTTTTGCTAGTTTAATACTTATCTAAAACTTCAGATTGAAAAAGCTCGTTGATCGACACGTGGTGTGTGAATGAAAAGTGCGACAAGTAATAATTAAAACGAATACAAAATTACTGTCACCGACGTGCGATAGGCAGTGGACCTATCGTTTGTAGTGTAGTAAAGTGAGTAAACGAGTATCGAACACGAGGAATAAATCAAGTACTAGTAATGACCTATCGACTCGATATTTAACCTTAATAAAATACGCAAATTGTTTGACGACTTAACCTAACAGATCGCTCCTAAATCAACGAGAGATTCAAATAACACGCTTAAAACTGATACGAAGCTTCAGATGATAAAGATGTGCTCGGGATTCGAATCCCGCTAGGTAGTATCGGCTAAGACAATAAAATCGCTCCTAAGTGATTTAGACTAAGTCGCAGTAATTTCCTACCCGCTCGCGAATTTGCTGTCGCCCTAAACGCTCGCGGGGATCTAAAATTCAATAATTACTAACGGCGAGGATCGAGTATTTGCTTTCGCCCTATACTCGAATCCTATCTTCTATGAACGGCCTAAACGTTGTTTAGCTGTCGCCCTAAACGTTTTTCCCCACAATCACTTTAACACATAGACATATTAAAGCGACGAAACATATTCATAGAACGATAAATAGTAAAAAACACAAAGTCACGATAATACACGTCTTAACTACGAATTATCCTAGCGTTCATCTAATCCCAAACACAACGGGATTTAGCTACGCATAATAGACGAGAAAACAACTAAAGAAACAAAGGATAAGGGCGAAGAATTCATGTTCTTGATATACGGATGATCTGCGATGGAAACGTTGAAGATTCTTCGTTCTTCGTTAAATTGGGCGTGATTTCGTCGATGATCCGTCTCTTGCGCTCCGGGTGCGATTCTGCGTTCTTTTATGCTAATTTTCGTCTCTCAGTGATTAGGGTTAATCGCTGGTAAGTTGTGTCTTTTTCTGGACCGAATTAGGGCTTTTTATACTGATTCCCATGTCGGTCACGGCCTGGGACATGGGCCGTCACGGCCGTGACAAACATCGCTCGCGTCTCGCCACTTTCTGCCCTTGGTCACGGCCAAGTGCATTGCACGTCACGGCCGTGACCATCATCAGCGCCAGCCTCTGCCTCAAGTCACGGCCACGTGCATTGCACGTCACGGCCGTGACTGTCATCAGTCCCGCTCTCTGTCCCTCGTCACGGCCGTGATGCGTAATGCGTCTGGCCGTGACCGAGGGCAGTGTTGCCCTTTTCGCGCCGTTTTGCCTCGTTTTCGCTCCTTTTCGCCCGAAACTCGTCCTAAGCCCCTTCAACAATAAAACAAGTGTAAAAATATCGAATAAATGCATAAATTGATTGCTAAGGCTCTATTATACCCCGAATAAATACTACGATAAACGCATTGATCACTCGTTGAAGTAAGAAAATGAAAAAGAGATAGAAAGCAGAGGGAAAGAAAGAGTTAAGACCAACGAAGATCCAATCTCGCTTGGAAAAGGGTATAAACTATAATCATATTAAAGTATGAGTTAGTATGTGTTTGATATTACTAGGCTTGAAAAAGGATTCTATGACCATGCGGCTAGACGCTCTAATTTTGTAGGTTTTAAGGTTGATAAAATTTTTGAAGAAGAAACACCTTTTGATGGAGGGTTTAGTGACTTCTCCGAGCTAATAATCCTGTCTTTGAGATTTAGCGTTAACATATTTAGGTATATGTAAGATTAGGAAATTTTATAAATTTAGTGTCAAGGGTCTTGGAAATTAATTAAAGTTTGGGTGGTACTTAAAATGTTCTTGGGGAGAATAGCTTTCTGATCGGAAATCTTCAAGTTTTAAAAGTGGTAGAAGCGTTACAAATTCCACTAGGGGCTGTGAGGTGTGAGATTCACGAACTATAAAGGTTCGCGAATCACTTGTGAAACGGGGATTCGCGAATTGGTAGAGCTTGACGAATCCTTAGTGTGAAGAGTGAGCTTCGCGAATCGATTGGGTGCCCGGCGAATTGAGTAAATTCGCGAAGTACGCGAGGTTCGCGAATTAAGCAGCTTGGCGAATTAAAAATGAGGTTCGCGAACTCAAAAAGTCACGAACCCTAAGCGAAATAAAGTTTGTGAATCCAAACAGTACCCCATGCACGGGTTCGCGAAGTGAGCGTGCACAAATTAATTTGGCGAACTCGTAGATATTTCACGAATTATGAGCTTCGCGAACCGAAGAGGAGGATCGCGAATCGGGAGATGTTCATATCGCAAACTTAGGTTCACGAACCCTAAGGTTCGCAATGCATGACTTCGCAAAGTGACGTGGTTCGCAGATTTCGGCCTTCGCGAATTGAAAGTAATTCGCGAACCATGCAACGAGTTTTGGGAATCGCTGGAATTCGCGAACTTCACGCAAATCACGATCCAAGAATTTGATTTCGCGAATCAAAAAGTTTGGCGAATTCCACCAATTAATCTAACACTTCACCAGTTGACTTGACTTAGGCAAACTCCAATATTTAATTATCCTATAGCTAAGCGTTTTAATACTTAGGAGATTCAACAAATTTCGACAGTACACTGACGATAGAATTTTTATGCTTGGAATAGGGACTAATAATTTCGCAGGATCACTAGCTAATCATCTACGGACGCCAGGTAAGTGGAAATCCAACTACAACACATAGCATATGTGTACGTGCTTAATTCATGTGATTACGTGATAAGGTGCTTACGTGTTTACGTGAACTTGTATGATATGGTTGCATGCTTTCGGTAAGCATTATGGCGTTAATGCATTATGCATATGCACGAGCATGCACGACACAATTGGGGGTAATGAAATGATGAGCGTGCATGATTATGTCGCAAATAGTGAAAATTAAATGCCGAGGTAGGGCGAGGATATTATGATTTAAGTTAAGTGGCGGCTTCCGGGGCACCGGGACGGCGTTGATGCGCCGTCAGCGACGTTGTATACGAACGACGTTGATGCGTCGGGGGATTACCATGGTTGGGTTGATGCCTTCGTGGTTGGGTTGATGCCCTCATATCTCTGATTAGCCTGGTTGGGTTGATGCCCTCATGCTTTAGTGTGGTTGGGTTGATGCCCTCATACTTTGGGCTGATGCCCGTGGTTGGATAGAGCTCTTTACGGTGTATGCCTGGGTAAAAGTCTGCCAAGGGCCCTAAGATAAAAGATATGAGATTAAGTTTGATCCATAAGACGTAAGATGCATCGGCGTGGATTGCCTTTGCGGGGTTTTATCACGTGCACGTCATGCATGATTTCTACTTACTGAGCATATCGCTCATCCCTTACGTTATGTGTTGTAGGTGCGAGCGACCACGGTACGTGATCGCTTAGATGGCAAGGAAATCTTTTGGCGCTTCCAACAGCTTTCGGGATGGGAGTGTGTGCATGGATGACGACCTGTGAGGCCGGGCGCATAGAGATTCTTTTGATGTGCATGTATACACATCTCGTGTAATTAGGATTCACATTGAAGTTAGGAATTCATGTAATTCTTTTGTCATGTATAGAAACTACTTCCATTACAAAAATGGAAAAATTTCATACGCATTTCCGCATCTCTTTTAAGTTAAAGCAACGTTAGACACGTAGGACACATTAGAATTAGGCAACGAGGACAGCGGGTCATGACAGGGTGGTATCAGAGCTTCGGTCACAGGTCTTGCAGACTGTCCATGTACACACACCCAAAAGCGTGGAAGCAGTCTTGCCTGTAAGTGTTATATCTATATGAAGTTTTGTGTTGCATAATTTATTGGCCATAGGACTATCAGGATAGATAAGGAACGATGGTTAGAACTAGATGAGAGAGCAGCGGAGGTGATGATCAGAACAGGGGAAATGCAGCCCCTAGTGACAATCATGATGCGACCATTTTCCAACTCACGGAGTTGGTACGCCAACAGTCCACCCAGATTCAGCAGCTGATTCAGCAGAACAACACAACACTGGATCCACTCAGGCTGACAGGACAGAGATAGTCGGGGAAAGATTCCGAAGGCTGAACCCGCCAACATTCGAGGATACAGCCGACCCAACGGCAGCTGAAGACTGGATCAGGACCTTGGAGAGCATGTTCCTCTATAGCCGCGTCCCTGAGGCAGAGAAAGCCCTATGTGCCGCGTTCTTACTAAGAGGAAGCGCGGGGCATTGGTGGGACACCATTATGGTGATTGAGAATCCTGCAACCATGAGCTGGGACAGATTCAAGGAGTTGTTTAGGGGCAAGTACCTTACGGCCCCAGTGAGAGCTCAGCGCCTGAACGAGTTCATCAACCTTAGACAGGGGTCAATGACCGTGGCTGAATACATCAGGAAATTTGAGCAGCTGTCCAGGTTCGCTGCCCACATGGTGAGCACAGAGGCTCTAAAGATCGAACGCTTCCTTGAGGGCCTTAAGCCGGAGTTATATCGCGATGTTAGTATGGCGGGATTGCAAGGAGCCACGTATGCTCAGGTGGCGGAAAGGGCTATGGTGGCGGAACAGACTGAAGCTAGGATTGTCCGCGCACAAGAAGCAAAGAGAAAGTTTGCGCAAGTACAAGGAACGCAGTGGAGCGGAGGAATTCAGAAACGCCAATTCGTACCCAAAGGCGGGAAGCCGAACTTTCAGAATAAGCCACCACAACGCCCGCAAGGAATTCCAAATCGACCGCCGAACACAAATCAAGGGGGATTTCCAGTCCCAACTATCCCGAACTGCCAAAAGTGCGGGAAGAGACACTCTGGTGACTGCTATGCCCAGACCAACAACTGCTTTAAGTGCGGGAAGCCGGGGCACTTTTCGAGGCAATGCCCAGATTGGGCGACAGGAAGTCAAGCCGGAGGTCAGACAAGACCACAGATGGTACCAGCTCGGGTGTACACAATTACATCTGAGGAGGCAGAAAACAACCCAGCGGTGGTGACAGGTACCCTCCTTATCCACCACCCACATGCATCCTAGTAGACTCAGGGGCCACGCACTCTTTTGCATCCATTAAGTATGTGACAAAACTCGGGGTTAGGCCTCGTCAATCTGAATATGAATATAGGGTAGTTATGCCCCATGGGGATCCGACTAATACCAATCAGATACTGAAAGAGTGCCCAGTATTAGTCGGTGATAAAGTGTTGTCCGTAGATTTGATTGTCATTCCAATGAATGACTATGAGGTAATTCTCGGAATGGACTGGTTGTCGAAGTATGGAGCCGTGATTGATTGCAACCGTAAGATGGTTACATTTAACATAGACAGGAATGAGCCTTTAGTCTTTGAGGGGACGATGAAAGTAGGAAACCTTTCTAAAATATCGGCGCTGAAAGCTCAGCGTTTGATCAAAGCCAGTTGTGAAGCATACTTGGTGTTTGCGATGAAATCGGAAGAAAGTTCATCTCCAAGACTTGAAGACGTGCCTGTAGTTAGAGATTTTCTCGACGTATTCCCGGAGGAATTGCCAGAATTACCGCCTGAAAGAGAGATCGAGTTCACGATCGATCTGGTGCCTGGAGCAGCACCGGTATCTAAATCCCCGTATCGGTTAGCACCGACCGAACTGAAGGAGCTGAAGGAACAAATAGACGAACTTATACAAAAGGAGTTTATTCAAGCAAGTTTTTCTCCCTGGGGTGCGCCAGTTTTGTTTGTACGAAAGGAAGACGGGTCGATGCGGCTTTGCATAGACTACAGGGAGTTAAATAAGTTAACGATAAAGAACAAGTATCCTCTACCATAGATTGACGATCTGTTCGACCAACTACAAGGCGCTACGGTGTTTTCGAAGATTGATTTGCGGTCGGGGTATCATCAGTTGAAGATTCGCAAGGACGATATTCCTAAGACGGCGTTCAGCACAAGATACGGACATTTTGAATTTCTAGTAATGCCTTCCGGGCTGACCAATGCGCCAGCAGCGTTTATGGATCTGATGAACCGGGTATTCCAGCCGTTCTTAGACAAATTCGTCATAGTATTCATAGACGACATACTCATTTATTCAAAGACGAAAGAGGTACACGAGCAGCACCTGCAAACGGTCCTTGGAGTATTGAGGGAGAAGAAGTTGTACGCCAAGTTCAAGATGTGCGAGTTTTGGCTGGACCAAGTCGCCTTCTTGGGACATATTATCTCCGGAGCAGGAATCTCAGTGGATCCGAACAAGATCGAATCCATTAGTAACTGGCCACAACCAACAAATGCGACCGAGGTACGGAGTTTCCTCGGCTTGGCAGGCTATTATAGGAAGTGTTGACCTTTTTGGTCCATACATGTTAGAAAGTTTTGATGAACGATGTAATTGTAATGACGTTAGGTCTGTAAAATAAGCAATTCGATTTGGGAAAAATAAAACGTCTAAGTTCATGATAATATTCGTCCATGCATTGTGTATGAGCTATAAATTGTTAAAGTGTTGAATATTTGAATTGCATGTGTTTTTGTGATGATTTGATGGAACTATGTGATCGCGTGTTATAGACAGTCCATGAGATAGGATATATCGTTCTGTGCTATATATGGAAATAATGCATGAGATATCCTACCGAGCTATATATGGAAAATATGCTGTTTATATATGGAAAGTGATATATCCGTTGATACCAGTTTATTCCTGGACGGAAATCATATGCACGATCCTTGCTTGCCTTGCACTGAATTAAATGCGAAATATTAAATTGATATCTTTCCTTGTGCTGATTGGATTATTATATTTAGGAAAAATTTGATTTGATTAACCTTATGGATAAGATGCTCTTATATGGTATGTGCTATAACGGGTGAGATCTCTGAATTAAGGAAAGTTGTGCCATGATGTGATAAATCGATTTATGTAAGCTCTGATCTGATTCTTGTGCTAAACATGGTAAATATATTGATTAAATACTATGAGCTATACATGGAAAACGTGCTTATGCCTTGCTATCTTATGTGCCATACTTGGAAAGTAAATCTAAAGTACTCGTTACTAGGAATTGATAGCAGGGAATCACTTATGGAAAATTTCGATATGAAAATATATGCGAAATGGTTGAAATTGCTTGAGTACGAAAATTGAGCTTTATATGGAATATAACCATGCTTTAATGTGCTATATGACCGTTGTGACGATGTATTAGAAGCATGATTTATATGGTATGATTGATTCGAAAGCTACATGGAAACTATGCTTGATTTGGTGATTATTGTTTGATATGACTTTCCATGTGAAGTGCTATTAGAAAAGGATTTATATGAACTGCACTTCAGACTTTCGAAGTACAGAGAACAGAACAGAGAATTTGCGAATCTAAGCCTACGAGAGATTTTTTTTAGCAGAGAGATACTAAGATATTCCTGAGCGTTTCACTTGCGATAGCTTTCTGCCTACCAAAACTTTAACTTGCCTATCCATCACTGAGCGAGTGATTCATCAGATATTCCATCATCCCCTGCCATATATTCTGTCTTCGGACGTGTTGTCTTCGGACGTGAGCAATACCAAGGAGGCAAGGTCGACGTTTACGCACACGTGAAGGGAAGGACAAGTCCGGGGGCCCTTCGGTAGCGAGCTGTGTCTGTCGGGATCAAGGAGATTCCGAGGAACGAAACTCGGCGTGTGGTAACCTAGTAGTGTCTAGTGTTCGACTTGTTTCGGTTGTGTATTGGGCTGACCAATCAGTTTTGTATCCAGCTACGGTGCATTATAGTGATTGGTTAAACTCTTGGGAAGAAAATCCCAAGGAGAGGAGTAAACCCCAGTTGGGGATACAACCTCTATAAAAATCCTGTCTCGCATTTACTTTTCAGTTATTTCTTTATCGCTGTGAGACAGACCCGACACACATCCGACGTTACTAGGATATATCAGGCATACTAGTTACAAACATCAGTAGGTATATCTAAGTCACCACACTAAGGTTTTGAAAAAGAAGCATAAAATTTTATTAGCCTAATTCACCCCCCCTCTTAGGCACTTTTATATCTTCATTTGGTATCAGAGCGGGTTACTCAAACGACGGGCCTAACAAGCCTGAGTTAAAGATCTAATGGCTTCTTCGAGTTTTGATGTTTTTGCAGAAGGACAATCCCATTCTAGGCCACCGCTCTTTGATGGAACAAACTATGCTATATGGAAAAATCGTATGAAGGAATTCCTGCTTGCTACTGACTATGACCTGTGGGATATCATCACGACTGGACCCTACAGTCCCAAGAAGGCGGATGGAACTCCAAAGAAAGGTTCCGAGTACGATACAACCGACAAGCGAGGAATATCCTTGAATGCCAAAGCTAAGAACATGATCGCCTGCGCGCTTACAAGAGAAGAATACAATCGTGTGAGTTCATGCGAATCTGCCAAGGACATGTGGGAGATGCTTCAAGTCACACATGAGGGAACCACTCGAGTTGTACAAGAAAGAATAGCCCTCTTAACTCACCAATACGAGCTGTTCAAAATGGAGGACAACGAGACCATAAGCCATATGTACGCAAGATTCATGAGCATCATAAATCAAATGTTCTCGTTGGGAAAGAAAATACCGGATGGTGAGAAAGTACGGAAGATACTGAGATCTCTGCCAAGAGAATGGAATCCCAAAGTAACTGCCATCTACGAAGCAAAGGACTTGGACCAACTTTCCGTGTCAGAATTGATTGGATCTCTTACCACCTACGAGATGACTCAGATATCCATCAAAGAGAAACCAACGGTCCGAAGTCAACCAAACATTGCATTTAACACCGAACAAGAAAATGATTCTGAAGGTGAAGAAGAAACTGAGGAGGACCGAATGGAGCAGATCGCCATGCTGACCAGAAGATTTGAAAAGTTTCGGATGAGAAGAAAGTTCAAGGGAAACTCCAAGTTCCAGCCTAGGAACAAGGGAATATCATCATCCGGGAACAACGTGCAGAAATGTTTCAAATGCAACAAGCCAGGCCACTTCGCCTCAAACTGCCCTATGGGAAATGGTGACAAAAAGGTAAAGAAGCAGAAAGCAATGGTCACTAACTGGGAAGAGGCCGAAAGTGAAGAGGAGGAAGATCTCGCCTACATGGCCAATGACGATGATCAGGTATCAGATTCATCTACTATTAAGAAAATTTACTTTCTAAATGAATTATATGCTAGGCAAGATGAATCTCATGATAACGCTTCCTCAGTTCCTGAAGTAGATGAAAAGGAAGAGATGTTTGAAATTATTCAAAACGCAGAAAGAAGAATTAAGTCGCTCAACTCACAAGTAAAGAGTCTGATTAGGCAACGAGATGATGTAGCTAGAGAAAAGCATCAAACAGAACTAGAAAATGAGCGTCTGAAAGCCGAGCTAGAAACTCTTAAGGAAGAAAAAGTCTTATGTAGTTGCGAAAAGCTTAGGAAGCAAGAAAATAGGTCTAGAGACACGTCCGTCCTTAAGGATTTCTTAGAAGAAAACAAAAATGTTAGACTTTTTGTAGGACAACATAATCTCAACATGATACTTGATCTTCCTAGACATGTTGGAAATACAGGGATAGGATATTCCACAACACCTAAGCATGCTGCACCTTCACTAGATATTAGAAAGCCTAAATGTTTTTCATGCGGCCGTCACGGTCATTATGCTAACCACTGTTTCTTGAAGAAAGCTGATAAAACTAGATATATCTGGAGGCCAAAGCAGATTCCTAAGAATCAAGGTTCTAACACTGGCACGCCTGCATTTATGAGATCACAGTCTGTGACAGATGATATATCATGTGTTAACAAGAGTCATTTTACCACTAACCCTTTAGGACCCAATCGAAGTTGGGCACCTCAGAAAATAAATGATTCATGCAGGTACAAAGAAGAAAATCCAGCAAAAAGAACAAGTGGTACCTCGACAGTGGGTGTTCCCACCATATGACAGGTGATATCAGTAAGTTTGTGTCGGTGAAAGCCTATGATGGAGGATATGTCTCCTACGCCGACAACACTAAAGCTAAGATCATTGGGGTTGGAACTGTCGGTAACACTTTACATACTACTATAGATGACGTATGGTTAGTTAAGAATCTAGAACATAATCTCATTAGCATTAGTCAATTATGTGATAAGGGTCATACGGTAACCTTTGAAAATGATAAATGTATTGTTAAAACCAATGATAAGGTACTGTTTAGTGCATCTAGGGATAGGAATATTTATTGCATAACTCTTGATGATATCACTGACCAGAACGTCAAGTGCTTAGTAGTTACACAGGATAACACCTGGTTATGGCATAGACGCTTAGGACATGCCAACATGGAATTACTGTCTCACATCACAAGCAATGCACTGGTGCGAGGTGTTCCTGACATAAAGTTTGTCAAGGACAAAACATGCAAGGAATGCCAAATGGGCAAGCAGACCAAGATATTGTTCAAGGCAAAGAATGTGATATCCACATCCAGACCTCTGGAATACTGCATCTCGACCTTTTTGGTCCTGTCCAGACGATGTCTCTGCGAGGTAAAAGATATGCCTTTGTTATCGTTGATGATTATTCCAGGTATACTTGGGTGATATTTCTTGCACATAAGAATGAGGCACTAGATAATTTTGCATCGCTAGTTAAGAGACTTAAAAATGAAAAAGAAACAAACTTATGTAGGATACGCAGTGATAACGGACTGGAATTTGATAGTAAGTCATTTGCATCATTCTGTGATCAGTACGGATATAGTCATAACTTCTCTGCCCCTATAACTCCTCAATAGAATGGCGTAGTTGAACGTAAAAATAGGGTATTACAGGAAATGGCTAGATCTATGTTACATGAGTATGATATTCCTAAACAGTTCTGGGCGGAAGCTGTTACTACAGCTTGTTATGTGTCTAACCGTGTTTTCCTTAGGCCGATATTAAAGAAGACTTCTTATGAAATCTGGCATGGTAGAACTCCAAATATTAGTTACTTTCGTGTGTTTGGATGCAAATGTTTTATCTTGAACGATAGAGATAAGAGAGGAAAATTTGACTCTAAAGTTGATGAAGGGATATTCCTTGGTTACAGTCTTCACTCTAAGGCATATCGGGTTTATAATAAAAGGAAATTGACTGTTTAGGAGTCCATACATGTTACTTTTGATGAAATGCCTAACGCAGATGCTACTGATGAGGAAGGTATAGATTTTCCCTGTGCAGAATTACAGGATACTGAAGATGGTAAGGATGATATTCCAGAAGACGAAAATGTAGAGACACTGGAACCGGAAGCAAATGAGCTACAACCTAGAAAATGGAAACATGCTTCCAGTCATCACAGATCAAGTGATAGGAAATATCAGATCTGGAATCAAAACTCGAGCAACTGTACGAAATCAGGATACAGAGGAATCTCATGATGTACTACTTTCAATGATGGAACCAAAAACAGTCCATGAAGCCTTGGATGATATATCCTGGGTCTCTGCCATGGAAGATGAGTTGGCTCAGTTCGAAAAGAGCCAAGTGTGGACACTCGTGGAGAGACCAGATGAAAAGTCCATAGGAACCAAATGGGTTTTCCGCAACAAACTCGATGAACATGGTAATGTCACAAGGAACAAAGCGAGGTTAGTTGCAAAAGGTTATTCCCAGGAGGAAGGTATTGATTTCGATGAAACCTTTGCTCCAGTAGCTAGATTAGAGTCCATACGTGTCTTACTTGCATATGCATGTTTTAAACGTTTTAAACTTTTTCAAATGGACGTAAAAAGTGCATTTTTAAATGGCTTTATAAATGAGGAGGTCTATGTAGAGCAACCACCGGGCTTTGCTAGGGAAGATTTTCCAAATCACGTTTTTAAATTAAATAAAGCATTATATGGTTTAAAGCAGGCTCCTAGGGCATGGTATGAAAGGCTAAGCAAGTTCTTGATTGACATAGGATTCTCGACTGGAACTATTGATAACACACTGTTTATTAAGTATGAAGGAGATCACATGATACTGGTACAAATATATGTTGATGATATCATATTTGGTAGTACTGATATCCTTCTTTGCGAGAAATTCTCTAAGTCTATGCAGAAGGAATTTGAGATGAGCTTAATGGGCGAGCTGAACTACTTCCTTGGGTTGCAAATAAAGCAACTTGACGGTGGAACCTTTGTATCCCAGACTAAGTACTGTAAGGAATTACTGATCAAATTCGGGATGAACGACTCCAAAGCAATTTCCACTCCCATGCATCAGACCACCAAAATAGACAGTGACGAATCAGGTACACCAGTTGATCAAACGGAATATCGAGGTATGATCGGTAGCCTTCTTTACTTAACTGCTAGTCGTCCTGATATCATGTTTGCTGTTGGTATGTGTTCGAGATATCAGTCTGACCCTAGGGAATCTCACTTGACAGCAGTCAAGCGTATACTTAGATATGTCAAGGGTACTGTCAATTATGGTTTGTGGTACTCTCATACGGATGAATTCCCATTAATGGGATACTCCGACGCCGACTATGCCGGCTGTAGAGAAGATAGGAAAAGTACTAGTGGAACTTGCCAATTACTTGGAAATTCCCTAGTAACTTGGTCTAGTAGAAAGCAAAATGCTGTCGCCCTCTCCACAACCGAAGCTGAATATATGGCCTTAGGAAATTGTTGTCAACAAATTCTTTGGATGAAACAAACCCTTAGTGATTTCGGGTTAAGTTATGACAAAATTCCTATTAGGTGTGATAGCACTAGTGCCATTAGTATTACTAAGAATCCCGTGCATCACTCTCGTACTAAGCATATTGAGGTTAAACATCATTTCATACGAGACCATGTTCAGAAGGGGAATATCAGTGTGGAATTCGTAGGAACAAATGATCAGCTTGCTGATATCTTCACGAAACCCCTAATTGAGGCAAGATTCTGCGACATCCGTGATCGATTGGGAATTATTGAGCTAAATAAGGTTAGTAAATCTGCCTAATTCCATCATTTTCTCTAGGTTACTCTATTTTAGATAGAAATTCTTAGCTATCCTATCTTAAGGTATTCATTCAGCCCTTAGAATATTTTCGTGGATCTTATAGATCTTTTCCTTAAGTATGATTCTCGTATTTTACGAAGAAATTCGTAGTTATCTCTTCCTGGACAATCCTTCAGCCATTCAGTTTATTTTAGGAATATCCGATCTTCTGGATCTGTTCTTGAATGTGATCAAGTTATTTTAGGAAGGAACTCGTAGATATCATCTCAGCCGTTCAGTTATTTTAGGAAACCCATTTATTTAAATTATATTCCTTTCAGCCCAGTCAAATCCCTTCCGTAATTATGAAATCCTGTCAAATCAACCCGATATCTCTGACAGTTTCACACTTTCCAACTTCGAAATTTCAAAATTCAAATTTCAAATTATTCCTTATCCCTTCCAAGAATAAACCGACTCCACTTCTTTAAAAGATCAGAACCGTTCCTCAACCTTCATCATTCAATCATCCTATTCAATGGCCAGAACTTCCAAAGCTGTCAACCCTGAATCATCAAGCCGCAAACGTAAGGAGCCCATGTCTGACACTGATAAAACCCCGCTCAAATCCCCTTCCAAATCACCAAAATCAGCCTCGCCTTCTGCTCGTAAAACTCGTTCCAAAGCCAAACCTTCCGAAAAGATCTCAAGTCCTTCCAAGATCGCCAAGAAGAAGAAGAAGACCAAGAAATCCAAGACACCTGAACCCGAAAAACCTGCCTCAAGCTCCGAAATTCCTGAAGAAGTTCCTGAGGATACCCAGGAATCGCCCTCGCGATCCCCAACTCCAATCGAAACTCAGAAATCACCTTCACCTCCACCAAAGTCTCCTGAAAAACAGCCCTCACCACTTGATAAGGCCTCGCCACCTCAGCCATCAAGTTCAAAATCCTTTGCCATCCCGCCTATCGATCTGACCAAACCTAGTGAGATCCCAGTTGAAATGCTTTTTCTGGAAGAAAGTAACCGCACCACCTACAAGAGCTTCATCAAAAGAGATATCGCTCGTGGTCGCGGAGTTACCTTCGACAAACTGCCCCCTGGGAACGTAATCACCTGGCTTAAAGAGTTTGGATGGGAGCATTTCCTGAGCCTCAACACACCCCACTTCCCTGAAGTAGTCAAACTGTTCTATGCTAACCTCGACTACGATGAGTTCGAAGGGCATGTTAACATCCGTTCCTATGTTCTCGGCCATAAGATCGAGTGGACCACTCAAAAGATGAATGCTATGCTGGGAGTTGCCGATGAGGGACTTCGGCACTATGATATGAATGACTGGTGCCACGCCGATGAGTTTGATCTCGGTAATGTCTTTCATACACTCTGGAATACCCGCACGAAACCTCGATTCTCTGATGGTGAAGCACTGAACCAACTCCCTATCGACTACTTCTTCCTGCACAAGCTTCTCAACATGACTCTCTGGAGTGCCAAAATTGGTAGCGGCGGCCACTCGACGACGATGAACTTCATGAGCACCTTTGCGGTCTACATGGTATCCCAGAACATCAAGTTCAACCTCGGATATGTCATCATGAAACACATGATCCAGGCCTACGAAAGCAGAGACAAAGCGCTGCCTTATGGCATGTTACTCACTCACTTATTTGAGTGCGAAGGCATTGTGTTGCCGCCTGGTTGGGAAGACAAATCCGTCCACATAGTGGACCAAGTGACCTTGAAGCGCATGGGAATTCACTATACAAAAGGCCAAGGTTGGTTCAAGGCCAAGGAAGTCAGGTCAGTGGATAGCGCCCAGAAGCGAGCTGCTGCGAAGGGAAAGGCAAAAGTGAAAAGCGACGATGATGAGGATTACGAAGATGAGCTCAGCGTCGGGAAGACAGGAATCGCCGTGTTGCGTCGTGATATCTCCGATATCAAAGCTGACAATCAGAAGCGATTCCGCAAGATCAAAGAACAGTACACCGAAATGTCGCTGAAACTCTCCAAGCTCACCAAGCTCGTCAAGCAATCCCTTCCAAAACCCGCTGTTTCCGACTCCTCTTCAAGCCAGTAGGCTGCCTCTCTAGTTCCATTCTGCTCTTAGTTTGCCCCTAGGATATTCCAGTATCGTTCAGTTTTTAGGTTTACCTCCCGCCTTTTTGATAATGAAGGGGGAGTAGTAAGGTAAGTTTAGGCGTTTAGCGTCTAAGTGTTTTAGTGGTAAGTGATGTATAGGGAAGCTCGTTGAACCCTAATATTCCAGTATCGTTCAGTTTTTAGGTTTACCTCCCGCCTTTTTGATAATGAAGGGGGAGTAGTAAGGTAAGTTTAGGCGTTTAGCGTCTAAGTGTTTTAGTGGTAAGTGATGTATAGGGAAGCTCGTTGAACCCTAATATAATATTTTGCTGCTATCATGATATATCTCCTATGCTTAATATTTTCCTTGCTCTGATCTTCGGATATATCATATGCTGATCTTACTCTGATACTTAACTGTGCGATTTGACTTGCGTGAAACTTCTTGATGAGTGCTAAGTGCCTGCTGCGATGAGTATATGATTACTTGAACCATGCTTGGAAAATGCGCACTTAGGCAGGGGGAGCACACTCACGGGTAATTTCGAAATTCTTGTACTTAAAGATATAACATAGAAATTAATAGGAAATATCCGCATTTAGACAGGGGGAGCAAAATTAGTTCAAAGATATATCTTAGCATGTCTTAGAGATAACTGCACATAGGCAGGGGGAGCAAATGGGTATCACATGTGATTAGGAAATATCGTATGCTCTGCTTTGTGATTATGGAACACTTAGACATATGCACTAGGACTTGCATAATCGAATATGCTTACTTGCTTCCGTGCTGCATCAATTACATGTCATCATTAAAAAGGGGGAGAATGTTGACCTTTTTGGTCCATACATGTTAGAAAGTTTTGATGAACGATGTAATTGTAATGACGTTAGGTCTATAAAATAAGCAATTCGATTTGGGAAAAATAAAACGTCTAAGTTCATGATAATATTCGTCCATGCATTGTGTATGAGCTATAAATTGTTAAAGTGTTGAATATTTGAATTGCATGTGTTTTTGTGATGATTTGATGGAACTATGTGATCGCGTGTTATAGACAGTCCATGAGATAGGATATATCGTTCTGTGCTATATATGGAAATAATGCATGAGATATCCTACCGAGCTATATATGGAAAATATGCTGTTTATATATGGAAAGTGATATATCTGTTGATACCAGTTTATTCCTGGACGAAAATCATATGCACGATCCTTACTTGCCTTGCACTGAATTAAATGCGAAATATTAAATTGATATCTTTCCTTGTGCTGATTATAATTTAGGAAAGATTTGATTTGATTAATATTATGGATAAGATGCTCTTATATGGTATGTGCTATAACGGGTGAGATCTCTGAATTAAGGAAAGTTGTGCCATGATGTGATAAATCGATTTATGTAAGCTCTGATCTGATTCTTGTGCTAAACATGGTAAATATATTGATTAAATACTATGAGCTATACATGGAAAACGTGCTTATGCCTTGCTATCTTATGTGCCATACTTGGAAAGTAAATCTAAAGTACTCGTTACTAGGAATTGATAGCAGGGAATCACTTATGGAAAATTTCGATATGAAAATATATGCGAAATGGTTGAAATTGCTTGAGTACGAAAATTGAGCTTTATATGGAATATAATCATGCTTTAATGTGCTATATGACCGTTGTGACGATGTATTAGAAGCATGATTTATATGGTATGATTGATTCGAAAGCTACATGGAAACTATGCTTGATTTGGTGATTATTGTTTGATATGACTTTCCATGTGAAGTGCTATTAGAAAAGGATTTATATGAACTGCACTTCAGACTTTCGAAGTACAGAGAACAGAACAGAGAATTTGCGAATCTAAGCCTACGAGAGATTTTTTTTGAGCAGAGAGATACTAAGATATTCCTGAGCGTTTCACTTGCGATAGCTTTCTGCCTACCAAAACTTTAACTTGCCTATCCATCACTGAGCGAGTGATTCATCAGATATTCCATCATCCCCTGCCATATATTCTGTCTTCGGACGTGTTGTCTTCGGACGTGAGCAATACCAAGGAGGCAAGGTCGACGTTTACGCACACGTGAAGGGAAGGACAAGTCCGGGGGCCCTTCGGTAGCGAGCTGTGTCTGTCGGGATCAAGGAGATTTCGAGGAACGAAACTCGGCGTGTGGTAACCTAGTAGTGTCTAGTGTTCGACTTGTTTCGGTTGTGTATTGGGCTGACCAATCAGTTTTGTATCCAGCTACGGTGCATTATAGTGATTGGTTAAACTCTTGGGAAGAAAATCCCAAGGAGAGGAGTAAACCCCAGTTGGGGATATAACCTCTATAAAAATCCTGTCTCGCATTTACTTTTCAGTTATTTCTTTATCGCTGTGAGACAGACCCGACACACATCCGACGTTACTAGGATATATCAGGCATACTAGTTACAAACATCAGTAGGTATATCTAAGTCACCACACTAAGGTTTTGAAAAAGAAGCATAAAATTTTATTAGCCTAATTCACCCCCCCTCTTAGGCACTTTTATATCTTCAGGAAGTTTATTATGGACTTCTCGAAAATAGCTTCAACGCTGACAAAGTTAACGAGGAAGAACACGCCATTTCATTGGAGCGAGGAATGTGAACAGAGCTTCCAAGAGCTTAAGAGGCGACTGACTACAGCCCCAGTCCTTACGATACCGTCAGGAACCCAGGGATTCTCCGTTTACAGCGACGCCTCAAAGAACGGCTTAGGATGCGTGTTAATGCTGAACGGGAACGTAGTAGCCTATGCCTCACGACAACTGAAGGAGTACGAGAAAAACTATCCGACACACGACCTGGAATTGGCAGCAATGGTCTTTGCCCTGAAGATTTGGAGGCACTATTTGTATGGGGAACGATGCGAGATCTACACGGACCACAAAAGCCTGAAGTATTTCTTCACGCAAAAGGATTGAACATGAGACAGAGGCGATGGCTGGAATTGGTGAAGGATTACGATTGCGTAATCAACTACCACCCAGGCAAAGCGAACGTGGTAGCTGACGCCCTAAGTCGAAAAGCGATGAGCACGGAACTGCAACGACTCGAAGTGGAGATCGTACAACTGGGCGAAGTCGAGACTAGATTAGCGGCTTTAACGCTGCAACCTACGTTACTGGAGCGAATCAACAAGGCGCAGGAAAACGACGAGTTCTATATCAGGACCAAAGAAACACAAACAGAGCAGCCGGCAGTAGACTATGTATTCCGAGACGACGGGAGCTTGTACTACAAGAGCAGATTATATGTACCGGACGATGCAGGACTTCGAAGAACTATAATTGCGGAAGCACATACTACACCATACTCAGTACATCCTGGAGCCACGAAGCTGTATAGAGACCTACGAACGCACTACTGGTGGCCAGGAATGAAGAAAGACGTTGCCGAATTCGTCAGTCAATGCCTCACTTGTCAACGAATTAAGGCAGAACACCAACGACCAGCGGGACGCTGCAGCCTTTACCAATCCCAGAGTGGAAAGGGGACAACATAACGATGGATTTTGTAAGCGGATTGCCGAAGAACGTGAAAGGGCACGAGATGAAAATGACAAAAGATACGAAAACAATGCCGAAAGAAGGAGAACGACAAAGAAATGGAAGACAACACAAAGCTCACTTTTCCCAAACATTCATTCCATTCTAAGTCAGAGCCAAATTAAAATCCTTCAAAGTCCCTTTGATTCCAAATCGATGGTCTTTTGCATAGGTGAATGATTAAAAGCGCCTAGATCACAGGTAAATTGCCTTAATATTGCTTGTGTTGACTTGAGTGATATAAATATAATACTCACGAGGTAAAAATAAATGAGCGCTAGAGTGAACCCAGTGAGAGTTGTCGAAAAGGTTCATACTTTGAACTTAGGACTATAGTATGCCGATGTGACTTGACGGCATATGATCATGACAAGTGTCTTGTGAAATTTTAGACGTGACAATGATCGAAGCAAAATAATTTGTTAGGTACCTATAGATAAATGATAATTTTTTCTTGAAATTTTTTTCTTAAATTTCTTATTATTATATGTTAAAAATAAATAAATAAATATACGGGAATCTACACATAAATCTCCAATAGAAAACTTTTCAGCCACTTAGGTACCTTGTCAGACATCTTTTACAGCTAGGTACCTAGTTGAATAAAAATTTTACACTTAGGTACCTAATTACCTAAGATTACCAAAATACCCTTATTAAATGATTTAGAATTTCATTTCAGCTTTTTTTTTCTCTGCAAAAATCGAGCTTCATCTCGCCGTCGACGACGATATTCTTGTCGACCAACTCCTTCTGCTCGTGCCGGCGCCGGACAAGGATCGAAGAGCCTCTTGAACGTTGGGTTCTCGATTTTGGGGGTTGATTTTGTCAGGTAAGCTTTTCTTTTGGTTAGGGTTTGGTTAATTGATTTTGGGCGTTTGTTCAAGGTTTATCCCAAATCCGGGAGCTCAATGCGATCCAAGAGCTCCATATAAGAGTGGAATGTTAGGATTTGATAGTTATTGAGGCTAATCCATCGAGATTTCGGTTTTCTTTTATGTAACTGTTACGACGTACCATTTCCTATGAATATTACGTACCATTGTATGTTGTTATACCGTACCTAAAATACATTATGCGACACAGTCCGATTGGACATTTATGTTCTGTAGTATCTTTGTGTATTTATATCACGTACCAAGTAACATGTGTATACGTTACCAAAATGTCCAGTTATGCAGTACCAATCTAAAATATATACCGTACCATTTATACAGGTTGCCATAGTATCTGAAAATATGGCGTCTGCAAATTCGTTTGGTGGCGGACTATGAGACATTCTTTTTACGATTTATGCACATTTGTCGATCATCAACCCTATTCCGACTCACGAGATGAATGCTCAAACCGACGATGGGAATTTTATTCGTGACCCGGACATCCGCGTTCTCCCCGGTCGCCGAAAGACACGGAGGATTCCATCTCAGGTAGATAGAAGATCCAACAAGTGTAAAATATGTGGGAAATACGGACATAATCACCGTACTTGTACAGAAGCCGTAACGACGTAGCGTCCGTATTTTCCATGTATTTTCTTTTTGCTTTTGTCCCATAGCCTTTTTCGGTGCTCTTTTGTATGATATTGGCTCATTCTTTTTGTCTAAATGATGCCAGTACGTCATTGTTTTGTTCAAATGTGTCAATAGGATATGACTCATTATTTTTGTCTAAATTTGGTACTGTAATAGACTGCCAGTTTGGTACAGTAAGATATGCACATTTGGTACGGTACTATATGTAAATTTGGTACTGTAATGACTGCCAGTTCGATACAGTAATATATGCACTTTTGGTAACGTAATATATGTAAATTTGATACTGTAATATATGCCAGTTTGGTACAGTAAGATTTCTAAATTTGGTACGGTATTATATGTAAATTTGGTACTGTAATGAATGCCATTTTGGTACAGTAATATATGCACTTTTGCTAATGTATGCACATTTGGCACCGTAATATATGTAAATTTGTTACTGTAATACATGCCATTTTGGTACCATAAGATATGCAAGTTTGGTTCGTTAAGATAAGCCTGTTTGCTACTGTAATATATGCCAGTTTGGTACCCTACGTCATGCATGTTTGGTACCAAAATGGCATTTGGTATTGTAATAAATGCCATTTTGGTACCCTACGACTTGCAAGTTCGGTACCCTACGACATGCAAGTTTGGTACCCTAAAAGAAACCAATTTGCTACTGTATGCACATTTGGCACCGTAATATATGTAAATTTGGTACTGTGATGAATGCCAGTTTGGTACCCTACCATATGCAAGTTTGGTACGGTAATATATTCCTATTTGGTACTGTAAGTGTACGACATAGGGTACTGTATCGTTTCAGAAGTAGGTACGGTATAAATTAAAGTAACAAATGGTATTTAAGCCTTGACTATATTCCGTCACAAACGAAGGATTTCAGCAAGTGTTCATGTGGATAAAGGATTAGACATTTTCTGACTTTTTCAGTAATGATTACACACTTTTCTGACATCTTTCAGTCATGATTGACGAGATTTCTGACATTTTCAGTCATGAGTTGGTCAGAGTCTGACATACAAGGTATTAAATAATAAAAGTCAGCTCATCTGACATGTCGGTGGCTTTCCTAAAATGTTTCATGTCATCAGTAATTTTGGGTACTGCACCCGTGGCTGAGTTGGTACGCTTTAAACAAAACAACAGGTACCCCTACAAAGATATTTAAGGTACGGCGTCCCTTATATATATGATACGTCATACTAGGGTTAGTATTTTTCGAGGTCGATCGAATTACTTTTTCATCTCGAACCACCGTAGACCAATAATATATAGTATTAGATACGTTTTAGATCAAATTCGGTGCATTAAGCCCCGCACTCATGAATTAAATCTTAAAATACCAAGATTCATTATAGTATAAGGATACAAGCAAGAACATCTACAACATAATTTGAATAATTTGGTGAGTGCTACATCTGCGAATTCGGTGCATTAGGCTTTCTTTTTTTTCATTTCGTTATTGTTCGGTATTGTCAAAATCACGCAGGACAACGCGATTCGATTAGGAATGTATTCATTTTTCGATCGTATAACAAATGGTACGATATGCTTTCATATCTGGGTACTGTATATGTATAATTCTGGATACGATCAACATGCAGGTTATGGTACTATATATGTAAATGATAAGGTACCTTCTGTAAATCACAAGGTACCTTAGTGTACAACAGATAAGGTACTTCATGTGCGATATATAAGGTACGGTATATATTTACGTAATGGTACGGTTAACCTCCATATTACGGTACTCTATAGTTAAGCGATATGGTACGGTAAGATGAAAGACAAGGTACTTTATGTCTGTTGTTTGTGGTACGCCATATATTTACGTAATGGTACGGTTAACCTGCTTATTCTGGTACTCTATACGTAAAGTATAAGATACGGTCATACAATAACATATGTTAACCTGCATAAATTACGGACAATCATAGAACAACACAACACAGCACACACTTGGCAACAACCGTCCATGCACAAAATAAAAACTAACATAACCAACCAAAAGGTCTCCATACAGTCCCATCCCCAACTCAAAATAAGTTAACCAAACTAAACAAGAGTCTCCAAAGAGTCTAACAGCATATCCCAGAAACTTAGTGAAAAAGATCTAACATACAACTACGCTCGTCACGTGCGAGCAGCCATAGAAGCACGATAGACATCCATGCTGACTTCTTTACCATACTTCTCGAACTCTGGGGTGTCGACAATGTACTCCTCTATGGTCAAATATGCGTGCACACCGCACTCTACGTCGCCAAATTGGGGCCTGTTGAACAGCGGATCCACGGTCTTCTTACATTGATAATCGTACTTCGATGACCAATACTTCATCAAGAAATCAGCCTGCACAAATTAAAAACGACATTAACGTATACCCGAACATAGTCGACGAAATATGCCCAATGTTAAGACTTACGAAGGCTCTAGCGGCCCAGGTCATCTTATGCGAGGCCATCGGATCCTGAACGTAGAACTTTCTCTCGTTCACCTTGTAGACGAGCACTCCCCAGTGGTTACCTGTATTCACAGGCGTCAACACGTATGCGACATCTTAGGCATATCTAAAAAAAAAGAAACGGGGACCTTCTTATAGCTTCTTTTTTATCAGGGTCATGCTACCCTTCAAATTGCTAATGGTAGATCGAAAGAGCGTAGGATGGCACCTGGAAGACAGCTCAAATTTGTTCCGCGGAGGCATTTCTGCAAAAAAGCAAAACTGTTAACAAGTAGTACCATTTTATTCACACAAGGGGTACCAATTTGGCCAAACAGAGGGTACCAAATGCAGTGATAATGTAGTACAAAAAAAAATTGACACCATCTTCGAAAACCCCACTGTTAACAAGCAGTACTATTTTGTTCACACAAAGGGGTACCAATTTACCCTAACAGAGGGTACCAAATGCAGTGATAATGTAGTACCAAAAAAATTGACACCATTTTCGAAAAACCCACTGCTAACAAGCAGTACCATTTTATTCACACAACGAGTACCAATTTTCCCAGACAGAGGGTACCAAATTCAGTCATAATGTAGTACCAAAACAGATTGACCCCATTCAAGGAACCAGTTAACAAGTAGTATCATTTTATTCACACAAGCGATACCAATTTGGCCAAACAGAGGTTACCAAACGCAGTGATAATGTAGTACTAAAAAAATTGACCCCATTCTGAAAAACCACTGTGAACACGCAGTACGATTTTATTCACACAAGGAGTACCAATTCGCCCAAACAGAGGGTACCAAATTCAGTCATAATGTAGTACAAAACAAATTGACCCCATTCAAGGTAACCAGTTAACAAGTAGTACCATTTTATTCACACAGGGGGTACCAATTTTCTCAAACATTAAGTACCAAAAGCAGTGATAATGTAGTACCAAAACAAATTGACCAAATTCGAAAAACCCTTAATCGACCCATTCGATTTACCCAAAATCGACACATTCCAAAAAACCCAAATCGAGCACTAACCACCCATCTGAACACGCACAAAAAAACCCTAATTGAACAACAAATCAATCTCATTCCAAAAACACGCAGCAAAACCACAGACCATACGAACACTAACCGAAATTGCTTAACCACAACGAGTTACGGCAAAACCACAGACGGAAATACCGGAAATAAAACCAACGAAACGGAAATACTCGATTTACTTACCTAACGATTTCAGATGGGCAACACCACGACGAACGAGTAGACAGAGGGCAATACCTCTACGAACGAAGGGAAAAGCGGTCGATTTCTGGGATTTAATCGCGCGATTTGGAAGATGGGTGTGCAGTTTTTTTTTTAATGGAGGAACGAACGTGAAATAAGAAAAGCAGGTAAAAGATGTAAATAAGCAGTTTCAGTAGGGGTAAATCCGTCAGTTAGGTACCTATCAGTAAAATAAAATTCAACTAGGTACCTAGTTTAAAAATTCATCTGACTAGGGACTGAACTGTATAAATTTTATTGATGTAGGTATTTAAGTGTTGAATCCCCATAAATATATATATAAAAGATAATTCGCACATTCTGATATGCAATTTTAATTGCATTTACATTGAATTGATTAAAAGCGATATATTGTTGGGTCGTTTAAAAAGTTGGCATTTGACATGGTCAATGTTAAAATATAGCCTCCAAGTGTATAATGACAGTTATACCCTGACTCAATGGGTCCCACTTTTCAAAATTGATATCTATTACCGGGGTCGCAAAAAGGTGGGTGGGCGGGTCGTAGTTCAGTGGTTGTGTAGTCAGACGTTCAATTAGTAGGTCATGGGTTCAAATCTGCAACACGTACATCTTTGTATTTTTTTTTGCAACGTGGACGAGACCCTTGCAGCATGGGCGGGACCCCTGCCGTTTGTGTGGGAGGGCCCCTGCCTTTTGTGCGGGGGACCCCTGCGGTGTGTGTGGGCAGCAGCGCAGGGGACCCCGCACACAGCGCAGGAGACCCGCTCACACAGCAGGGGACCCTGCAGACGTACAGTGTGCAGGGTCCCCGCACACACAACGCAGGGGTCCCCGCATATACAGCAGGGGACCTCGCACACAACGCATGGGTCCCCCGCACACACAGCAGGGGTCCCGCCCATGCTGCGGACCAGATGGGCTGGGTCCCCTGCTATATAGCACGAGTCCGCTGAGTAGGGAACCCATGCTATATAGCAGGGGACCCCCTGCTATTTTTAAAAAGATACCCTGTCAAATGACGCAAATACCCTTAAATCCAATTTTTTTTTCAAACGAAAAAAGAAAAAAACGGACGGGGCTATTTTTTTAACGTTGACTATGTCAAAGGCCATTTTTTTAAATATTCCTATACTGTTCTTGGTCACACCCTCGCGCGTAAGTTTGATTACATGATTAGGGGACCATGTATCTAAGCTACATTGATCAAAATTGCGCGGTTTGTATGTTTGCTACTTAGATTGATTTCTTTGCTTATATGATTAAATTAATTAAGGTGCATTCTTTGAGGGGGAGCATGTTCAAAATAATATGCCGTGAGCTCCAAATATTTTTGATGACTTTTCTCCAAGTGTTGCATTGCTACAATACACTTCGACGAAGAGGACTTCACGAATTTTCACGAATTGAAGCTTACGGCACTGATACAAAAAATAAAGGGGGAGCCTTATTAAAATTACTTGTTGATTAACTCTAACATGACATTTTGTTCTAAGTGATACAGATTTTTTCGAAAATCGGATTTGGAGCCAGATGTAACTGCTCGGATTTTCAGAGAGTTAATTGCATTTTAATTTTAATACATGGGGAGTGAATATGTGATTTTAAATCAAATATGGGTCAATATGAAATATAAGAATACTTACCATCGAGAAAGCATATAGAAAAGGTAATTTTCGACCATAAGTTTCTCGATCGTAAACAGTATTGGGTCTGAAAATTTCTAAGTATCGATAACGTCTAATCAGCCCACTTAAACAAAGTTAATTTTTGCAGTCGAAAAATTTTAACACACGCATAAATCCCATTCGAGAAACCCTATTGTCGATAAAAACTCTCTCGCGAAAAACTTCATAGTGAAGACGAAATCTCATCAAAAATCTTTTAATTTTCAACTGATTTTCGTCTTTCTAAGGTAGAATCGACGTTTATTAGGCGTTTGTGTGTGGTAACTCTTAGTTTGCATCTACATTTTATAATCTTTCGCCAGATTCTGTAAGTAGATTTTCGATTGTCAAACTGTGACAAACCCACATGCTTGCTCGTTGAGATTTCGACATGTTTCTGTGTTTATCTGGATTGAAATCTGCGTCCTAGGATAGTTTAAGGGTTTTCGATCACTCTAGGAATGTATTTCTTCGATTATCTGTGTTTTCAAAGTTTGATTGAAAGTTCGACTGAAACTGGGTTTTAAACTTTCAAAGGCGTCGAAGAACTTTCTCGGTCGCAAACACTGTCAATCGAATTTCAATTTGATTGGGTAACTGTTTGCATCGTAAAAGTTATTCGATCGCTAAATTTGTGACTTAATCGGTAAAATAAATAATGTAGATCAAAATATACTTACAATCGAGAAATCTAATTTTGATTTTATACGAGCGAAGATTACTGAGTGGAATAGATAAAATAGATGTAATTAAGTTTCGAGCGCAAAACTTACCATCGAAAACAGTACTCTCGATTTCATTTTTCTTTCGGTTGTAAACTTTACCGGCTATAAAATTAATTTTTCGACGACAAAATTTTTCGATCGTAAAAGTACGCAGCGATAATTTTGATCGATCGAAAATTTTCTCGATGATTAGCCTAGTTTCTCGTTGTCAATTTTTATCGATCATAAAATTTCGCAGCGAAAATCTATTTTAAAATCGAAATACTTTCTCGACGAAAAATTTTATTCGCGCGAAAAATTTCTCGATCGTAAATTTACGCGAAAATTGATTTTCTCAATTGTAAATTTACACGAAAATGTTTCTCGATCGTAAAATTTGTACGCTACAGTACCATGTTTTAAGTTCAAACACTTAGAAAAAATTTTCTAAGTCTTTCCACTGTAGCAGACCTTAGCGAATAAAATTTTCGATCGCAAAATTGAAGGGAGATTTGAATCAAAGATCAACACTTGGGAAATATAAATTGCAAATTCAATTTTACGTGCGAAAAATTTCACAGAGCGAATAGTAATGATCGGACACTTAGAAAATTTTCAACCGACATTACATTTATCTTACATAACATGTCGAAATGTTCTTTTCTTCTAAATATTCACTTTGTATGGCCTATGTGCAGATTTCCGATCTCAATTACGATTTATCAAACATACTATGACATGATAGATTATTTTAGTTTGATAATATCATTTTTCGACTCAATTTAAATTCTTGAACTAATGTTTTGATTTTCTAATTTGTCTTTCAGATGGATCACTACCCTACTTATAATCACATTTATGATAAGAACGTGTACCTCAAAGTTCAGGACACCAACTTTCAACTTGACCTGACTACTTTTAGGTGTCCGGACGAGATAATTGTGTCCATATTGCAACACGCGCTCACGGTGACAACATATGTGCCAATGGTCTATCTCTAGCAATTTTGGGGGAGAATTAAGAGTCTCGTAGTTGAGGGCACCTACAGATTCACCACAGTCCTCGGGACGAGACACATCAGCTTCAGCAACGATGATTTTGGGCTCGTCCTAGACCTACCCTTCAGCCTCAACTATGACCCTCTGCCTTCGGATGCAGAGATGGTGCGTGACTTTCTCCAAATGGGATACCGTCCACCGCTCACCAAGCTCGCACAAGTCCAGAGCAACGGAATCCCACATCCATGAAAGACACTGTTTGGAATTATCAACAAGTGTCTGTCCCAAAGCACGCCGGTTTTGACAAAGACAACGGCAACATTCCTCCGCATTTTCCATGGCATAGCGTTCTCGCGGAATTACGTTTTCGCTCAACTGATCTGGAACGATCTACCCAAACAGATCAGATAGAAAGAGAACAAGAGGTCGAAGAATGTCCCGTATGCCCGGTGGTTCAACGTCATCATCAGACAATTCATGGAGATGCACGAGAACCACCCTCGTCTACCTCCCGAAGGGAACTACCAACCCCGAGGCTCAAATTCTTTCACCACCCTAGGCTCACGGATTTGGATCAGTCGTCGATGTCGATCCCATTTGAGCTACATCGTCTTGCGACCTCTCGGGAGACGTTTATAGGCTATACTGCTGGGAGCATCATCTCACAGAACAAATGATTCAAGGGCCCTCGACAGACTTTGCAGCGAGCCCTCAACAACAACATTACAGTTCTAAGGCCCAGCTAATTGATGAAGTGGCTCAAGAACTGCAACAGGAGCCTCCAACTCAAGATGATCCAATGCCCGTGTCATGTTGATCGACGAAGTGGCATATGAGTTGGAACTCCAAGCTCCAAATCAAGCGTTAGGAGCTGAAGTGCCCATCAACGTCGGTGTGTTTTAATGGTCCATTGACTAGACCCTTCAACAAGAAGCACAACCCGAAGCGGAAACGGCGCACAACCCATTTCACACGACGACCATGCCAGAAACCGAGGCCCTGATCGCTACGATCATACCCGAAGCGCCTCAGCCGACAGCACAAGCCCGTGAGGAGGTAAAACGTGACCCTACCCCTCATACGGCTACCTCGTTAGACACAGAGTCAGACGAGGAGATTCGACTTATAAGACGGCCTCCCACACATCAAATTGCATCAGACGAGCCCGTCTTAGAAGCTGTTAGGCAACCATCAGACACGACACTAGTTGTGCTTTGCTTTCATTAGCTGTCCTTGTAATTAGAGGCTTTATTTGTAGTTGTTCTTAGATTAGGACATAAATTGTATTTATACCAAGTATGTTTGATATAAATACTTGTACACATGTGCTTAATAGAGAATTTTAGTCAATTGATCTGAAAGGCTTCACAATTCAATTCTAGAGAGAGAAAGACAGAAAACATTCTCTCACTACACAAATTCTCTCTCAAAGTTCTTCAACGAAGGTTTTCGATCGAAATTCTAATCGATTTCCTTAGGATTAAAGTCTAGGATCGTAGAGTTGATAATCTAGGGACCTAGCAGATAGTAAATCCTTTGCATCCTTTTGGGATGAAAATGGTTATAGTCATAATTTTTCAGCCCCTATTACGCCTCAGCAGAACGGATTGGTCGAGAGGAAAAATATAGTATTACAAGAAATGGCTAGGACTATGCTGAGCGAATATAATACTCCAAAACATTTTTGGGCTGAAGATGTTAGTACGGCTTGTTATGTCTCGAATAGGATTTTTTTTAGACCGATTATTAAGAGAACTCCCTTTGATTTTTGGAATGATTAAACCCCTAACATAGGATATTTCCATGTATTTGGCTGCAATTTTATTTTAAATGATAGGGATAAGAGAGGAAAATTCAATTCCAAAGTAGATGAAGGGATATTCCTAGGATACAGCCTTCATTCCAAAGCTTTTAGAGTGTTTATAATAGGAAGAAGACTGTTCAAGAATCTGTGCATGTTACATTTGATGAATTTCCTAACGCAAATGCTACTAGGCATAATTGTCTCCTGTAGGTATACAGGTTACTGATAGAGGTGAACGCAATTCCTTTGGAACTAGATACTAAGTCAGAGGAACCCGAGGCTTCAGACGAACAACAGTGCAGAAAGTCAAACACGCCTCCAGCCATCCCACTAAACAGGTCATAGGGAATATCACTTCAGGGATCAAAACAAGAACAAATGCACGAAATGATATTGTTGAGGAATCACATGACGTGTAGTTATCAACCATAGAACCTAAGACAGTGAATGAAGCTCTTGACGATGAATTGTGGGTGATTGCCATGAAAGAAGAGCTAGCACAATTCGAAAAGAGCCAGGTGTGGACTCTTGTAGAAAGACCTATTGAATCATAATAGGCACGAAGTGGGTGTTCCGCAACAAGCTGGACGAAAATGGTAATGTGACTCGGAACAAGGCCAGGTTAGTTGCCAAAGGTTATTCCCAAGAAGAAGATGTAGATTTTCAAGAAACCTTTGCACCCGTAGCTAGGCTTGAGTCAATAGGCATTTTACTTGCATACACTACAAAAAAGCTCAAACAGCGACTACACGTAGCGACTACACGTGAGTAGTCGCTGTTTTTACAAATTAGCGACTACATTTATTGATTAGCGACTACAATATCTTAGTCGCAATTAGCGACTACAAAACCAGACGCTTAAGAAGAAAATCGCAGTCGCAAAAACTTTTTCCGACTACAATTGCATAATTTAGCGACTACAGATATTTAGTCGCTAAATACGTCTAAGTTTTGGGCGGCTAATTTTCCGGTAGCGACTACATTTATTAATTTTAGTGACTACAAAAGTGTAGTCGCTAAATTTAATACCCTAAATTCCCCATCGTGAAATCCCAAACCACAGTTCCCAAATCCGAAATTCCTCCACCATCTATCGCTGCGTTCGTCCCGACCACCACCGCCATTTGTCCCGACCTCCACCGCCGTTCGTCCGTCCCGACCTCCGCCGCCGTCCGCCTTCGCCCGACGAGTTCAGACGCCGTTCACCGTCGCTGGCCTTCGCCAAATCAGAAAGGCACGCCATCCCTCGTATGTATCCTGTTTTCCGCCTTCGTCCGCCTCTCTCGCTGTCCGCTCCGTCGTTGGTTCGTCGCCGGGGCTTTGGCCGAATAGCTCGTCCGAGGTCGAACCGCCACACAGCCACGCCGGACTCCCGCCGGTCTTCAGGTCTCGCAGTCCCGTCGATTCTGCTCGAAATTGTTACAGCGATCTTCTTCATTCATCGAAGTTGGAGGCTCAGAGGACTATTCTGCTTCAAGGTAGGCTGATTTTTTTCTTTGCAGTCGATTGATATTTTGGGTTGAGACTTTGGGTTCGTGTAATTGCTTAGAGGCAATATCTAATTTCAAATTTTGGGATCTCAAAATTTCTTTTCGGTACTTGGGTTCTCTGTTTTGCAGGCTTAGATTATCCGCTGACGTTGGGTTATTTAGCTCAGTTCTTTTATTGTGATTGCTTTTTAACTTATTATCTTTATCCGTGATTTTTTGCATTATCTCTGCGTTTGCGTGTTTTTGTTTGTGCTAAGTGCTAACAAATGGACGCAGGAGCTAAGAATCAGTTGCGATGCCCGCTTCAAGAACAGTTTTTGCACAGAAAGAACTCTCGGGAGAATGTAAGTCATTGATTTTCCCTCTTTTGTTGTTTCTTCCTTCGCTCTTTTAACCTGATTGTTCTTTTTACATCATGACTCAATGCATGATTGTATTGGGCTGATGTATTGAAGTTTTATGCCAATTGTATGAAATCAGTTTTATCTTTGATTTGTGGTTTGAGAATTTGAGAAGTTAACCAGTTTCTAATTTTTGATTGATTATTTGGCATTATGCTAAGTTTAAGATGCAACTCTCACTGTGAACATTTTCAGTGTTTTCTCGCGTTTAATCCGAGTTGCATCTTCAGCAATGGATTTCGACTTTGTGTTTATGTAGTCTTGGTGAGTTTGTATCGCTGTTTGTTAGTTATTAAAGACAACTTTTACTCAACTCCACAGATCGTAGAAGGGAGCAACAAAGAGGCGGTGGTAGATGGTATCGAGAGAAATCTCAGCATTAAGCTCGGCGATATCATACAAAAGGAAGACTCTCGTTTCACGAGGGAACGGAAATGTATTCGTCTTCTCGCTTCTCGGAAATGTATTCGTCTTCTCGCCTCTCGGTGAGGACCAAGACGAACCAATTGCGGGAATGCTCGTCGACGAGCTCATTGAGAAGGCCCCATCGCTTTACCGGAGTTGTTCATTTGCGTAGTTGGAATGTTTTGTTTTTGTTGCTTTTATGTAGTGGATTATGTTTTATAATATATATCAATGGCGTTTTAAATTTATACTTCCAGTTTTATTTATTTTTATTTTTATTAACTAATTAATATAATTACCAATTACAATAAAATACAAGAATAAAAAAATAAAGAAACAGATTAAATTTTGTAGTCGCTAATGTAGTCGCTAATGTAGTCGCAAAGTAATTTAGCGACTACAAAACTGTAGTCGCCATGTCGCTAAACTCCGACTAACTGGCGACTACGCAAATTTAGCGACAAGCCATATAGCGACTACATCTTGTAGTCGCAAATGTAGTCGTTAAATCTGTTTAGCGACTAATTTTGGGTGTTTAGCGACTAATACTTGTAGTCGCTAAAAGCCATTTTTTTGTAGTGATATGCATCCTTTAAAGATTCAAGTTTTTTCAAATGGCCGTGAAAAGTGCATTTTTGTGACGACCCCCACCTTCTAATCGCTAATTAGCGACAAATCACGCCGGGTTTAGAAGCGAAAGCCGCGGAGAACCCATTTTACAAAAAATATATATTTACACAAAATGTTAAAACAAACGGGCCTTAGGCCCGAAACACCCTATCACTCGCCCACATGTCGTCATCCATGTACAGCCCCGCCCTCAAAAGCCCATGAAAGCTCCGATAGCCAGCCTCGATCATCGATTACCTACAACACGCAAATACTGAGCTATGCCCAATAGGTGAAATAGTGCACATGCACGTGTGACTCACTCACGTTCACTCACTCCCAATTCTCACCAATGCAATGCCACTCATTATCACTCATCACAACCGGGATACACTCACCACCTCACAACGGGACCTGGGCTCCATACTGTGCACCATCACGCGAAGTCACTACCACGATCACGAACACAACCACAACACGATCAAAATACTACGGCAGTGGCCTACACCGAGCAGCCTCCCTGAGCCGTATCAGGTCACACTCTCAGGTCGCCTCTTCTTCCCAATGCGGTGCCTACGTTGGTAGCCTACACCAGGTCCCGTAAGGGTACCCAGGTCGCACCCTCCAGGTCGCCTTCTCCCGCATGTGACAGCGTCGCCTACAATAGCTAGTCTACTTGGGATGTCCCAAGTCGTTCCTTTCTAGGTCGCCCGCAGTCTGCCGCATAATGTCCAACGGGCCATTGGCTCACCGTCACAGGCGCTGATGCACAGCAGATGCCCACACTCACGTGACTCCTCTACGGGTCGATAGCCAATATCGACTACTCGCTCACTAGGTACAATACAGTACCACCGTTCCACCACGGTACACTCCGTGAAATGCGTGTAATGCACATGCGGATACTTAACATAATAATATATGGTAACATGATGCCAAACGAAACTTACGTAAGCACATAATCGCATGATCACACGATAGCACATAAGAGCACATATATCATGTAAATCATTTAGTACGCCCTATTCACCTTACTCGCATAGCACATATATTTGAAATAAGCACAAATAGTTTACGTGTTGTAGATGGATATTCCACCTACCTGTCCTCCGATACTGTCGGCTAAGGGATCTGGTGGAATCCCTAAATATCGAGCCTCTGAGCAAATAAATATTATTAGTATATTTACTACTATTGTATTTGTATTAAAATAATTATATTTTAATACGAGTCTAAGTTAAGTCAATACCCCACGCTATCTAAATTAAGTTTTGCCCAAAAGTTTATTAAAATGTTGGTCAAAGTCCGGTCAACCCTAATTCACATAAAATCTCGGCGAAAGTATAAGTGAATCGTCCGATTGCTTAGCCTTGAAATCGCACGATGAATTTGATATGAGCCTAATGGGAGAACTCACGTACTTCCTTGGATTGCAAGTCAAGCAATTGGACACGGGAACATTCATATCTCAAACGAAGTGCACGAAGGAACTACTTGAAAAATTCGGAATGACTGATTCCAAGGTACTTCCCACTCCTATGCATCAGACCGCCAAAATTGACAGTGATGAACAAGGTACGCTCTTTGACCAAACTAAGTATAGAGGTATGATCGGAAGTTTGCTCTACCTTACGGCAAACAGACCCGATATTATGTTTACTACTGGTCTATGTTCTAGATATCAATCGAGTCCTATGGAATTTCACTTGACAGCAGTCAAGCGGATACTTAGATATTTGAAAGGAACAATCAACTTTGCAATGTGGTATCCAAATTCCAAGGAACTCCCATTAATGGGATACTTGGACGCTGATTATGCCGGTTCTAGAGAAGATAGGAAAAGCAGTAGTGGTACTTGCCAATTACTAGGAAATTCCCTTGTAACTTGGTCCAGCCGGAAACAAAATGTCGTCGCCCTGTCCACAACCGAAGCAGAATATATGGCCTTAGGAAGTGTTCTTAGCAAATCCTTTGGATGAAACAGACCTTGAGTGATTACGGTTTAAGGTACGACCAAATTCCTATTTTCTGTGATAGCACTATTGCCATTAGTATCACTAAAAATCCCGTACACCACTCTCGAACTAAGCACATAGAGGTGAAATGCCATTTTATTCGAGATCATGTTCAGAAAGGGAATATCAGCGTGAACTTCGTAGGAACTAATGATCAGCTGGCTGATATCTTCACGAAACCCCTCACTGAGAGTAGATTCTGTTATATTCGTGATCGATTAGGAATTATTGAGCTCAAATAGCAAAGGTGACTAGATAAGTTAGCCCTTAGTATCTCTTCGATCTTATCCCTTGATTCTAATGATATTTTTCTTGATTCTACCTTCCTTATCTATCCTATTTCTTTCACTCATGGGAAGATTATATTTTCTCTAAATAGATTTTCTTTGAGATTTATGTCAAATCTATTTTCAGCCAAAAATTCCTTATTATTTTTGAAATCTGATCTTAGTCCTTATTTCCTTCCTTATCTCCGCGAGATATCCTCTGATCTTCGTTTAATTCCATCTAATGGGCAGTTTCCTTATCCAGCCATGATCTTTGAGATTCAAATTTGAAATGTTTTCAATATCTGCCTCACGTCTAATCGATATCACATCTATCCAAACTCATTTTCATTCTTATCCAAGAAGTTTCCGGCCTTTTTAATTCTTCTTTATTCAATTCATTCAACCCCAAGTCTTTCACTTCATTATTTCGCTCCTCAATCCTTCGATCTCAATCATGACGAAAACCAAAGGTGCCAGATCTGTCTACGACAAGAAGCGAAAGGCTGCTCTGCTCAAATCCCAATCTCTCCGAAAGCCACTCGTTGAAATCAGGAAGAAAAACAAGAGAGCGACGGCGAGCAGGGAACCATAGCTGATATGAAATAGAGTATCAATGGTATCAAGGATGATAATAGGGAGAAGTTCGCCGAGATCTCATGGCACTTTAAAAGGGTTAAAAAGTATATGAAGGAGATCTCCAAGGATCTGAATAACGTTGAATCCTCATCTGCCTCATCCGATAGCAATTCCAGCCCTTAGAACTTCGAATCCTAGTTATCTTCTAGCTCTAGTATTCCTAGTTCTAGTCTGTGTCTAGTACTAAGCTCTTATTTTACTGGTTTTGGGCTGGTAGGTCATGGTTGTTTGCAGGTTTTTGGTAAGTTGGTGGTGTTTTGGGTCCCTCCTTTTTTATGCTGAAGGGGGAGAATTTAGGGCAATTAATGTCGTGTTTTGATTTGGTGTTGGGTTGTTTTGTTATCTTGGAATGCTATAATATAATCGACTTGCTTGCTTTTATATGCTTATGGCTTAATCTCCTTGTGCTTGAGTTTTGTTATTTGTTAAGGATTAAGGAATTCCACACATAGGCAGAGGGAGCAAACCGATATGATCTGATAGTTTGCGACATTCCATGATAACTTGTGATTTTCCATATGATACGATCTGATAATTTGCGACATTGCATGGTAACTTTATTCCATATGATATGATCTGGTAATTGCTAAATGTTTTTGCTGTTGTGCTTACATAGGAAGATTAGCAATTAGACAGGGGGAGCATGCTATAAAACTGATAAATTTATTTGCTCTGATCATATATCTTGATACTTAAACATGCTAAGTGCTTAAATGGATTCATATCGAGTGTATCATATGCTTAAGATAGGCATTAATTACTTGTCATCATAAAAAAGGGGAGATTGTAGACCTTTTTGGTCCAAAAGATTATGAGATTTTTTATTATTCCAAGTAATTATGTATTATGAGGGGTACAATTTAGAAAACTCGATATGTGTAATTTATGATGTTTAAGTATGTAAAATTATTCGATTAAGTGTTTAAATGTGATCAGATTGTTAAGATAATCGAATTTGTATGACTTTGTGATTAACTGGAATATTGCTGAGATCACCTGGTTATGGACGTTTTCGTATGAATGGAATCTCATTGCGTGCTATATATGGAAAATATATCATGTTGAGTGATATGTGAACTATCTGCGAGATTGAGTTATTTTAGGAAAGAATATCGCTGTGATCACCCGGATATGAATGATTGTGTACTTCTATATGGAAAGGATATTCTGATTGGGCTGAAAACGTGATTGAGTTATTTATGATTTGAGAACATGTTAGTTGACTTCTAAATCAGTAAATGAATGATGTAACTTTCCTTGTGCGTCTTAGGAATAATATTTTTTAAAGTGATTAATTATATGGGCTTTTATGTGGTAAGATGCTGATTGAGTCTATTTATGGAATGTGCTGAAATCGGATGAGATCACCATATCTCGAAAGTCTGTTAAACGTTGATACTCTTACTGCTTTCTAGGTAATAACATACTCTGCAACATCTTCTTAAAGGAAAGTATTTTTCAAAGAAGAACAAGCCAAATTTTTTTGTAGCCTACTTAACACCCCCCCCCCCCCCCTCTTAGGCATATTTTATACTTCACCTAGATTCCAAGGTTTTCCATTAATGTTGAAGTTAACATGCTTAAATCGCCTAAGTTGCAAAAGTTACAAAGGTATAGGTAGCATTTTTGCTTACCAAATTCGAAATCCCAACTGGCTTGGTGTGTTTCTTGGCTCGAGCTTCTCTCAGTTCCTTTATTTCTCTCGTTTGGTTTAGTTTATGCATGAGTGTTTTCTTTTACTCTTATCCCTTATATCGGTCTTTATCCATCGTTCTTTTGATTTACTTAATAATTATTAGACCTAAACTTAGAGGATGGGGTTGATGTGACAACTAGGTGACTAATATTTTCCTCATATGTTAAGCAATGTCCACAAAATCCTAGTCAATCAAAAGTTGACTTTAGTTTCTATCTTACCCTACAATCGATCAATTCTACTTAGGTTGGCGTATAAATCGCTTGATTTTGTACCCTAAATAGCTCGGCAAAAGTGACTTCTTTTGGGACATGGAATCGGTCGATGCTCCCTTGCTTAAGCTCGGCGATTTCACTCCAATGTGCATGAGAATCGATCGATTTCCTATTTGTTTAAGCTCGGCGAAAGTATACTCATTATGCCTTAGAATCGGGCGATTAAATTCCAAAGTGATCAATTATAAAATACACCTCAATCATCCGATTCCTTGCTCGAGGCCTAGTTTCGGCGCTATCAAGAATCGCCCGCTTCCATTCTCATTCAATTGGCCACTTTAAATGCTCACATGTATGGGAATCAATCGATTTCTTATTCTCATCCACTCGGTCGATTTTAACATTTACTTGTATGGAATTCGGTTGATTCCTATCTTGGCCAAAATCGATCGAATCTTGGTCCTTAGCTCTAATCGACCGAATTGGTCCATACCACATATAGATGTTAGCTAAAACTTTCTA
This sequence comes from Craterostigma plantagineum, assembly GCA_027422505.1. Lineage (NCBI taxonomy): Eukaryota > Viridiplantae > Streptophyta > Magnoliopsida > Lamiales > Linderniaceae > Craterostigma > Craterostigma plantagineum. The sequence continues at coordinate 125,433 of JAPQWV010001079.1, forward strand.
AGTCTTAATAAAATCACATAATATGCATATCTCACATAAGGTACATACGACATATAGCGTGTAGTCATCTAGACATATAATATTGCAAAAACACGTACCATGCAGTCACGTAAGTCATATAATTCATAGAATATTTACGCAAATTTATTGGCCATCCTACTTACGGGACTCGAGTATTACATCATCTCCCTTAAAAGGATTTCTCCCTCGAAATCAAGCGGGGAGAAATAGCTCAGGGTATCGACTCCGTATGTCATCTTCCCATTCCCATGTAGCTTCCTCGATAGACTGATTCTGCCATAATACTTTGACCAACGGAAACTCTTTGTTTCGTAATCGTTTACTTCGTGCACTAAGATTTCCACTGGCCTTTCTTCATAACTCAAGTTTGGTTTGAGTTGTTGGCGGAGAACCTCATTATTTAGCACATGATTGGGGTCCGCGACGTACTTTCGCAGTGTTGATACATGAAAGACGTCATGGACTTGGGCTAGTGAAGCTGGTAGTTCGAGCTGATATGTGTTGGGGTGGGCCTGATTAATCGACGCCGGCCCCCGAACAGCGCAACGTGGCTATAGCGGAAGCGCGGTTTGTACCGAGCGGCGTAGGGTGGCAAATTTTCGATTTTTAATATCTAAATTCAACCTTACGCCATTCGGCTTCTCCCGAGGGTCTAAGATATTGCCCTAAGCCTCGGGAGATCGCGGTTAATTCGAATTATCAAAATTCGAATTTATTTCCAATTTATTTGAATTAATAATTTAGATCCAAATTAATCGAACAAAGCGACAACCAGTCATTTTTCGATTATTAGGAGACCGAAATGATTTTTGATCAATACCAAATTTTCCAGAATAATTCTACACTTCCCAACGTTCGCAACGATAGGTCTTTCGAATTATTCCGATGTCGTTTGGTATTTTTCACAAAATCAAATCTGTGGTTCGAAATTATTAATTCTGTAAAGCGGCAGTCTGCCGTCTATTAACTATTTGACGACAAAAACGATTTCCGATCGATACCAAATTCTCCAGAATAATTCTACACTTCCCAACGTTTCCAACGAGGGGTCTTGTGAATTATTCCGATATCGTTTGGTATTTTTCGTAAATCAAATCGTTAGGGTTCGAGGTATACCTTCGGTGAACGAGATTTCTTCTGTCGTCGCCTCGGATGGACGTGGCTACACCTCGTCTGGATCCCGGGGCCTCCGGGCTAGATCGTCACGCCGGTATGACCTTAAACAAACCTCCGAGACTGCTCCCGATGGCTAGATGCAACTCGGTTCGGGCGTCGGGACTCGTCAAACGAACCCGTCGGTTTTATGTGGCTTAAGAAAAAATGGTTTGAACCTTTTTCTCTCTTTCTCTCTTAAAAAAAAAACTATCAAGTCCCCTCCATGCCTTAAGCAACTCACGTTGCTTTATACATGATTAATAGTTATTTATTTCTTTTTTATTTTAATTGAGACACTTGTTATAACAAGTGTCATATTAAATAATAAAAGAAAATGACTCATTTATTCTACACACCCAACATGGATGTGTAGAGTTTTCTATTTTTATTTTTATTTTTTTATTATTTTATGGTAATTTCATTTTGTCCCTTGAGGTTTCTAAATTCTCAATTTAGTCCCTCAATTTAAAATAATAAAATAATTAAATCTAATTTAATTATTTTAATTATAATTGAGCCCACTTAGTTAATTAATTAAGCACTTAAGACAATCTCAAGTCAATTATTTCCGTGACTGTCACTGGAATTTTACTAAGTCGTCGACACCTCATATCAACTATGCCACTACCTCAACGAATCTCATTCGTTAGGTTCCACATAAAAGCCCGCCGTTTTCGTTCAAGTTCATTACCATTTTTAAGCGCGACTCTCTAGGTCCGTCTCAACTGGCATGGGAGGAATCCACGAGTCCCGGTATTCGCCTAGCCAATCCCACGGTACCGGATAGATCCCAGTTGAGAATGAATTTTGATCTAATCGAAATTCGGGCGAACCGACTATAGTGTATACATTTAATACTTCTTACGCCTTTCACTTGCGTCCCGGTTAGGTGAGAGCCATGCAAATGTCAAACTCACTAACCAACACTATGTTATAATCGAGACCGAACCGATTATTTAAACTCCGCTCTGTATCTAATGCAAGCAAGTTTTCCAAGCTTCGGTCGAAGGCTTTATAATCGTCACTCTCCGATTACCTCATAGGACATTAACCTATACGAATATAGGCAGCGAATCCCGATAGCAGTCAAAGCCCGGCAATCACCTCCGTAAAGTCGGTTGCGTTTCGTCGCTGACCCGTGTCTCATTTATGAACACTTGCGAGCCTAGCCAACTAGCGACAAACCGAAATCGCGAAAGCAAATCCGTCAATGACCCTATCGGTCTGAGGCTGCTATAGTCATTCGTTCAATCATTGACAACATCCTAGCCATGTGATTGAGACGAATACGAGCCGAATGTCCAAATACGCAATCTCTCCGATCACCAATATCTCCATCACGACCCACAACCTCTCAGGTAATCGGTGACACTACCGATACTATGTGGTCGT